>VSDK01006832.1:83830-127397 GCA_009767595.1 Symbiodinium kawagutii | reverse complement strand
CCGGGCCTGCCACAGCGTCGGAGCAGCTTCGGTCATGGCCAGTCATGGCTGCACCTGGGATCAGAGCCCAGCTGTGACCCCTTCAAGGATTCCGAGTGGCGCACCACCATTGGGGAGTTTGTGGAGGGCCTGCTGAGCCAAGACAAGTGACCAGGGCTGGATCCGGCTGCTCATCACCTGCTCAGCATGTGTAAGCCATGGAAACCCCATTGAAGCCACGACTGCATAGGCGGGTGGATTTTGACAAACATCCATTCCCATGGCTTATGCTGTTAGCTCCAGTCCACACAACAGCGTTGTTGATCATCCCAAATGGCTTGCGATGGATCCCAAATTGAAAAAAAACGAATTTGCTAAAACCATTTTTTTTCCCAAAACCCATTTTTTCCCAAAACCCATTTTTTCCCAAAACCCATTTTTTCCCAAAAACATTTTTTCCCAAAAAAGATATCCCCATAAGTTTCTGCAGCCGTCTTAGCAGCCGTGTGGTGGTCCGGTCACGTCTCCTTTGCGGTGGGGGTTTCCAGGTCATGGGTGCAGCTGTGGCCGGCGCTCAATGCCCTCCGTGGGGTGGGAACCCAATGGCCACCGCCATGCGCGACGTCTATGAGGAACTGGAGGATCACGACATCCAACTGACACCCGCAACTTGGCACAGGTACCTGGTGTAGGTACCTGGTGTAACGTTGATCTCTCCATTGGGTGGAAGGGTGAAGCGAGGTGGAGTTATCATTATCGCTTTCTAGATCTTGCTAGCATTTACTAGCTATAGATCAGGCAGTTCTGATGGCAGTCTACCACATTGATCCGTCCCGAACCCCACCCTCCCAAGATGTATAGATTCCGGCACTAAAGCAGGGTTTTGTGAGGCTCAGTATCAGGCTCTCACATGGAACGCCAGCCATGGTGTCCACTGCAGTTTGGTCTTCGAAGGGTCACTTTTCTTTGCTCACCTCACACTGCTGACATCAAACACCAGCCCAGCTTTGTGTCAAGGCCTATGAGTACAACAAGCTGGAACCTGAGAATCCGGATCAGGCGGGTTTCGGATGGTTCCCTGCCAGATGATGTTCGCGACGATTCTGACTTTGTTGATGCCCTCTGAAGCCAGCTAACAACAACACAAATCATGTCGCCAAAATCCACCAAGCTTGGCCCCAATTCAAAACAGATCCCTACAAGAATTTGCCAATCTCGGATGTGGGGCTCATTGCTTTGCACGGCCAGAAGCTGTACAACGGCTTCTTCAGGCGAGCCTTTGAGGGTGACATTTGACAGCTGGGGGACAGGAATTCTCTCACTTGGTCAACACGATGTCCTGCTGAGAGTTCTCGTGCAGGCGGGCTTTGTTGTCAGGGATTCCTGTGCTGGTGCAACAGGAGCCGGAGTCGGAGGCCGGGAAGCTGAAGGTCGAGCCATTTCAAACGCAGCCACCGGCAGCGCCGGTTACATATCTACGGGAGAGTTATGGGTTCTGCGGATGACAAAGTCCCATCAAGTCCTGCAATCATTCAAGGATGGACAGATTTGATGAAATTTGCCTGCTGGAAACCACATTTTTCAGCACTACATGTCCCACCATGACTGTTTCCTTTCGCATGGAACATAGATCCTTTTCAGCACATCGTCATGACCAAGACGGTCCGTTGCTCATCAGGGAACAAGGAGCTCATCCTGGTAGAAAAGATAGCTGGGTTTGTCCAAAAATGGTGTCTCCCCAAGTCACTGGTGGTCTCCCTATGAATGTCTATTATTGGATAGTAGGTAAGTACCCCCATGGCCGACAAATGGCACTGGATTGCTATGGGTGGCGCCACCATCATCGGCTCAGAGGTGGAAGCGAAGTTGAAGATCAACGGGGAGCTGAACATGATCCAGATTGAGGCTGGGAGCTCAGACCGCTTGAGTAAAGTCGTTCCTGCATTCACTGGTGATAATGGAGACACACACGCACACCACATATTCTTTTGCTCTAAGATACAGGTATCAACATGATGGTTGATGATGATGGTTAAATCATCCAGTAATGATGGATGCATTGATGGTTGGTGATGGTCGAGCGTTTTTTTTTTAAATGATGGGCAGATGCACTTGAGTGCAACAAGCATCTGGCATGCTGGCCGCTAGGTTCGAAACGACGAAATGATCTTAGTTGATCTCTCCAAGTGTGGCTTGGCTCACGGATTGCAGACGTTCGAACCACAGGATTGAACTTGCAGCATAACTCTGTACAGATAAACTGATGAGGATTGATTTGAAGTTAAAGATTGTCCATGCAAGCAGTCCTTCCCACGAAAATTTCACAGAATAGGGGGTACATGAGTGAACTCCTGAGTAGGATGAGTGAAAGAGTTCAAGACTCGTCTCAGCGTGTAGCTTTCTTTGAACATTTGAAGCCAATTTGAAGCCTCAATGAGCGTCCCCTCAATGAGCGTCCCCGGAGAAAGCTCTTCAGATCCTCAGGCAGACAGGTGAATGTTCTTGGGTGCCTTGGCAGCCGAACATGGATGGATGAAGTGGCATGAAGGTCACTGGAATCATTGGTATCCTTGGGATATTGTAGGAAACAATTGGGGTTTGCAGGACTAGAGGTGAGAGTAACCCTTTGGTGACTTGAAACAATGTGGCTCGAAGGTGCGCTTCAGACTTCAAATTCAATGAGTCATGGATTTACATGGATTCGTTCAGAGATGATGTGCCATCCAAAGAAACGCTGTTTTTCATATCGGCTTCACTTTGGTATGGTTTGGGGACTATGAATCCACTCCGACTGCCATATTTGTACTCCAGGGACACCCACGAACTCGCGTTTTGGGTCACGCTTGGGCGAACTGAGATGATCCTGCCCATGCGCCCGTTGAATGAGAATCTCAACCATCCCAAACCAATACTAGGGAAACAGTGAACTTTCATGAGCTTTCCGAATTACTACTTTCAACGATTTGTTGCTTTCAACACACCCTTCTTGCGAGCTCGCGATTTTGGACGCACATGAGTACCTGTAAGAAATCTTGGTAATAACATCATAGAATGGATTGCTCATCCTCGCTCGGATGGCCGTAGCAGGCGCACGTCTTCCAATGCTCTGAATTGAGTCATGATTGCAGGTACAATGTAACTAGATACGTAATAGATGATTTGTTTTGTGATGATTGGATATTTGATTGTTTAGTGAGTTATGATATGATTATCAGTGCATGATTATGTGTGGTCAAGTAGTCAGTGCCACTGCCAGCAATCTCAGTATGTTTCAGTATGATAATTTCCTGGAGGTGAGAAACTTTTTCATTTTAGGGTGGACCAGCTTTTTCTGTACAAGGGCTTGTCACGTTGTCTTGACACTTTCCTGGCAGTTGCAGGTACTGTATAGAGTATAGAGTAGTAGCGATTTCTCGGACTGATAGTTCAAGTGGTTTCCACCTTTTGGGTAAAGTTGTTCCCTCTGTCAACGTTAAACGCTTTTCATAACTTTTCTTCATTTGATTCAGCTCAAGTACTTCACTGTGCTGAACCGACAAGTCCAACCCCCAGGGGTCTGCGGGCGTCGGGGCAAGGAGGGCAGCCCCTCCAAGGGAAAGCCTCACCGTCCGAGGCACGGCGTTCGGAAGCGATTGAACCAGCAACTTCAGCTGTTCTTCACCGATGGACGAACCCTACTGTTGAGGCCGGACAAAGAACAGCGGTGTCGGTGAACACAGGGTCTGTGCCAAAGTTTTTTCCCAGCTTTTGAGTTGGAGACTCGACGTGAAATGGAAATTTTGGTCACTTTTCTGATGCGTTTGTTGTGGAAAGATGCAGTTGTCACGGGAATGAATGACTGGGAAGGACTTCAGTAGAACTGAAGCACCACTGTTGCGGCAGGTTTACAGAAATGGAGCATCGACATGTCTGTGGGCATGTTCTACCTTTGCTTGTGGATGCGAATCTTGGCTGGCGCAATCCGTTTGTCAAGCAATGTGAATGAGTAATTGGATGGCACATTGAAAAAACATGACGATACAATCAACATCAATCAACCAACAAGAGCGGAAAGCACGTGGTAAATATAACCAACAACATTCAACAACCAAAATGTGGCCTGTACCTGCGGACCTTATCCCTGAAGCGGTCCCTGTACGTTGCCAGGACTTGAACGTCCAAAAACATGGAGAAATCATCATTCTTAGAGAAAACGCGGAAATATGCGGAAGCTTCTGTGGATCGTGAATGGATGACTATTGCTAAGCATATAAAGCCATCACCAAGCGTCATCATGAAGCCAAATCAGGTCCAGGGACTGAAACTCTTCGTGAAAGTCGCCTCAGGAACCGAGGATGGTCCAACAGCATCTGGGAAGATCCGGACAAGGTCGTTGGCCGCGATCGACGGCAGGTGGGTCTGGGTGCCGCGCCGGCTGCGCCAGGAATGGTTGGATTCATTGGAACTGCTGGATGAAGATGAATCCAAGATTCTGATTGAATCTGTTAGATGAAGATGGCTCTTGTTGCAGGGCTATCGTTATGAATGATGATAGTTAGTGCATTGCAACTAATTGCAAATGTGAATCAATGTCCATTCATGATGGTGAATTGATTGCTATTACTATTAATCATGCTTAGTTAATGAATATCAATGGTTGATAAGTGATGAATTGATGGCCACCAATGATTGACAAATGTTGATATTGATGGATGAAAATGAATGGTTGATAGCGATTCGCAATCCATTCTACTGGTTTTGTTGACCCTCCTGACAATGCTGTTTACATGAAGCTGTATACCAATTTGTGTTCATAGCTTGCGGCAGCAGCATTTGCTCCAGAATCTAACCTACTACGCACCCCCCGCACCTGCCGGCGTCGTGCCACGAACATGGCATGAAGGTCCAGACGCTCCAATGAGACGGTGAATTCAATGCGCGACACACAGTGGTCCGTAGATGCGGGTAGCACGGAGCACATCACCAAGTTTCTAGTGGAAAAGGCATTGGCCCGGCATCATTGACACGGACACCTGCCGCATGGTCCGATTTCCTTCCAGAGTTTGGGGATCGGGGTGTTGAGCTTGGCAACGATTTTGGATGTTTTGGATCTCCAAATTCAAGTTGAATCTCACGTTTTACTCACCAGGAGTGGAGCCTGAAAGCGTTGGAGCGAAGTCCTGTTGGGAAGGACATGTTGTTAATGGTCAGTTTGCTGAGCTGAAAGGTCGTGCTTTTCTTAAAGCTGCCTGGTGTTTGCACGAAGCTATTCCACTCCTATGGAATCGTAGGCCTCCAGAGCAGTACTTCCGGGTGCTGCTGGCGTCGGAAGATCGTGAAAGAACGGGGGTAAGTGAATGGTTATATAATACATGTTCGTGCTGGTTGATAGCTAACAATAAATGCCCAAGTCAAAGTCATTGCTCTACAACCCTCCGACTGCCAGTTCTGGAGGATTTACCGAAACCCAAATTCCAGAAGCAACCCCCAGCGATGCTGTGGGTGCTCGCATGAGCGGTGTCAGAAACCCTGCAGCTGTCGTCGAGGCTGCTGCTAGTTACCTACAGCATCGCTATGATTATGATTGCCATGGATGTATTGTCAGAGCCAGTCATAATGAGAATTATGATCAGAGAGCAGGGATGCTATAGTCAGGATAGTGATATTTTAAACTAGATTGACAGATATATAGTAAGACATTTGAGCTACGTAGAGCCAGGATTATAACTAGCCTATAGCTATGACTGCCTGTAGGATCCGAGCTGATGACCTGCTGTCATCTTTTGCAGCACTGCCAAGCAGCCGCTGCCAGCCATCAATGGCGTGGCCAAAGTGCCGACCGACCGACCGATTTTGCCTTGGAGAAATCGGGAGCCAAGTGGGCCATGGCAGGTGCGAGGTGAGCCATGAGATCCTGCTGCAGCCTCCGGGCTGTCGCCTCCCTCTGGGAGAGCCTCCGACTGGGAGGTACTATACCACGGTTCTGCCTCGCCTGCCCATGTCAACCAAGCGTCAGCTCGAAGCCAAGCTGGTCTCAAGCTCAGTACGAAATCAATACGCTTCACGACTTGGTCAGAAATGGTGAAGTAAAGGTTATCAACTATGAACAAACGTAATTTTTCACTGTTTTCTATGGCTAACCATTGATCTTCGACTTCCTATTGCCAACCACTACCTGTCCAGCCGAATCCAGCTATGAATCTTCACTGTTGCCAACCAGGTTTTTACTTGGGCATTTTTTCGTGAACCAAGGCACCCATTCCACAAAGCCGAAAAAGATCCAAGTGCAATTTGGCATTCTTGGAAGTCGGGAACCCAGAGGTGCCAACTGCAGCATAGGTCATCACTGGGTCAGGTGGGTGATTCTTGGGCTAAAAAAGGGTTCATTATGGCGAGTGGTTTACCACGTAGAGTGATGGATGGGCCCCTTTCTATGATGTAGCCCTTGTCACTCAAGCAGTGGAGGATGGCATCCTATGGCTGACGGTGGCAACTAATTCACCGGATCTGGGGACCATAAATGGCTTTGGGTCAAAACCCCTATAATTCTGGTTCCCCATCATTAACCTATGTTTTCCCTATAAAATGGCTGGTTATTATCCCCCATGAAATTGGTTGGTTAATATTGACCCACAGCCAAATGTGGCCAGGGGCCCTTTTCGGGATCCTACGTCCATAGATTTGACCGCAGCAAGGTCTACCGAGAACAGGGAGTGAAAGTGGAGATCAGCCACGATGGCGAATGGCTGACGGGCACCACCTTAGAACTTCTTGAGGACCTGGGGATGGGTGCGGATGGACTCCCAGAGATCGATGGGTTTCGTTTGGTGATGGGGCTCTCTGAACCGAGACACTTGTGCCATTTGATCTTGATCTTGTGACTTGTGCCTTGTTGATAACAATCACATTAAAGAAGAGAAGCGAGGGCAAGTTGCGCTCGTTCTTGGATCTCACCCCCATCTCGCCCAAATGTCGCCCAACTCTGTGCTCCATCCCGGCATGGACCTATGGTGTGGGCCCGCGAACAATGAATCCATCCAAAATGATGAAAGTGACCTACCCCGTGTGGAAGCCAAAGTACATAAAATGGGTATGTGCCAAAAAAAGCGGTACCGCCAAAACCAACGGTTTCCTAGTAAATGAACATTTTTTGGTGGGTCATAACGGTTGCAGCACCCTATGGCTTGGCACATACCCGAATGAGAAAACATGATCGAAATCACTGCAGATGGATTGGTCAGATTCTTGCAGCTGACTCTCGCACGGAATTCCGTCGAGAACATGGATAAAGCTGACCTGACTTTCGGCACAATTCGTATTATTTTGAGAGGGTAAGCTCGAGGAAATCTCAGGGGAGTCGTCACGGACACAACACCCTTTGTTTATTCATGTACACACCCACATATATGTATATATATATATATATATATATATATATATACACACATTATGTTTATGTACAAATATATTCTTATGTACACAAATCAATACATATATATATATATGTATATATATATATATACATACACATTGAAATGTATATATGTAACATGAATATTGATAAAAAAGTGAACAGATAAATACATAAACAAAACAAGTAAATTTTAGTAAATGAATACCTACACACACACACACATATATATATATATATACAGACATAGATATATGCATACATTGAAAGATGCAAAGAACATGATGCTCAACTGCCAATTTTGGGTCTTTCTGCTTGTGCCACATGGGGCCCCACATCCCAGCGAGTCCTTGCAATCAGGACATGCCCTCACGGCTCAAGGTGTTGGTTGAAGCCTCAGTGGCCCACCGGGTGAACTTTCCACGTGGCTTATGAACAAGGACCAGCCATTATTAGCCATCATGAACCATTTGTTCTTAACCGTCTGTCAGTCACCATCATGACCCACTGGCAATTAACATCTGTTATTAGCCATCGTTAGCCATCATTGTTGACCGAGAGTTGGTCTTCAAACCACTGAGCCTTGTGAACCAACAATGGTAGATCCACATGAATTACGGCATTTTGCCATACCTGGCAATTCACCGCAAAATCTGGACGGTCTGTCATTATGGTTCTCTCATTAGTTGGTTCGATTTTCTTGACCCTTTTGGGTTAGTCCGTCAGTTTGCAACATCCGCGTGCATGCATGAGCAAGTACACGTACTATATACGTTTGTGTACGTTTGTTTGTATGTCTGTCTGTCTGTTTGTCTGTCTGCCTGCCTGTCTGGCTGGCTGGCTGGCTGGGTGCCCCTGCCTGCCTGGCTGGCTGGCTGGCTGGCTGGCTGGCTGTCTGTTTGTGTGTCTGTACGTCTGTATATCTGTATGTCTGTATGTCTGTATGTCTGTATGGGTGCAGGCTTGCTTGCTTGCTTGCTTGCTTGCTTGCTTGCTTGCTTGCTTGCTTGCTTGCTTGCTTGCTTGCATCTAATAAGATATTGCCAGAAATACGTACTCACCTCTGACAAGAGCCCCTCCACCCTCCTGAACGGTCTAGGAAGGAATCTTTAGGGGGACCGCTATTTCCCACACTGTCATCCAGTATGGCTTTTCGGGCCATTATTGGGCACCGATACGAATGAAAATACCCATTGGCTTATCTCCTATGATAGATCACTATAGACCAGCAGCCCAAATCACCCAATTCAACAAGGAACTTCAAGGAACGACCCAACGACCCAACTAATCAAGGAACTTGAAGGAACCAAGGCCCAACGGGCCACCCAACTAATCCTGAAGGAATCAAATTTTGGTGTTGAATCTCAGGTGAAAATGGAGGATGAAACCGAAAAGGTGATCAGTTTAGGCGGCACAGCGGCTGCTGTTTGGCTCATGGTGGTGGGTCACTGGGTGCGTCAGGATGTGTCGGGTCACCCTGTGCCCTGCCAGAAGGGTTGGTCCACAACCACTGCTGGGGTGTAACATCAATTGGGACGTATCCAACGAGAACGAATTTAGGATGACACATGTTGGAACAACAACAACAGCAGCAACAACAACAAAAGCAGTATTGGTTCATTTACAATCCAAATAACAGCTGAGATGGAACCAAGATGATTGAACAAGAACACCTCCACATTGTTGCATTGTTGGGAGAGTTTCCGCGCCCAAACTGGCTGCAAGTGGTACCCAGTATGTTTGAGACGCAGTCGGACAGTGTGACTCAGCTTCTTGGCCGCTTGAACCTCTTTGGCTCAAGGGCAAGTATCAGTAGGTGGGGGAGACCAGGACCAAGGGGATGACCGGCACCAACATGAAGATCCTTCACAAGCTACTTGGTGCACAAGCTCAGGTGCTCCTGTCTTCGGAGGGGCAAGGCATTGCGCAACGGTGCAGCTTTGCATCCCCAGCACTCGGGGACCTGCTGTGCCAACGATTTCCACTAAGCTGCTCCCCCAGTTCCAATCGTTCTATGCCTTGGCAACTCTTTGGGGGTCGTTGAGTTCTTGCATCTTTTAGGCCATGTCAAAATCTGCGCACGGAACCCCTGAGGCTTATTGGCAAGGCTGGGTTTGTCCCCTTCTTTCCTCCGATCTTCGGTCGTGCGCACGAAGCTTGATGGCAAGGCGAAGTCGGAAGATTCGGTTGCGGCCAGAAATGATCAACTCTTGATTGCTTCGCCTCCAAAGATAGCTGCAATATTGGTGCCGAGCTGCATTTTACGCAGGAATTGTAGTCCATTTAGTCTGCGACAAAGATTTTCTTCCGCTTCAAATACCATCCAAAAGGCCAAACAGGGTTCATGGTTTGACTTGATCAGTTGGGGGCAGCATCTATGGACAATTCCATTGCTTCACACAACCCTTCGACCTGTACATGAAGTGATCTCGACCCCAAGGACTTTTGCGTTAGTCTGATGGACAAGAAGGAGGTGGATAGCGACTGTTCCTTACCCAGATTCAGGCCTGGGAAATTGGCTGAGTAAATCATGGGGACATGGCCACATCCAGAGGTCCGTGCAATTCGAGATGGATTTTTCTTGAGGCTCTTGCTTTTGGAACCCATGATTACTATCAAGCAACATCTATGGCTAAAATGTACAGCTAGAAATGTTTCAAGATAACCACTACAACCACTACAACCACCCTGATTTTACTGAGTGTATCTCTTGCGGAACTTTGTCGATGGGCTTGGGCTTGAAGCGACTGGATGATCTGCTTGCGAGGACCGGCGAGACAGACGAACCACATGATGATAGTATGAGTGTGGGTGACCTCTCAGACATGGAGTCAGACTGGGACCCCTGCGAGACACTAGGACCGGGCTGCAGTCATGCTTTGGGAAAGAACATGATGTCAGAGTGCAGGCTGATTTGTTGAAGACCAAGTAATTATCATGCCCTATACTTAATTGGATGGATGAATAAATTGACACAAACGAATAAGCCATCGCAAGCAAACAGAGAGACAGATAGATAGATAAATGACTAGATGGATGAACGCACACATGTATATGCGTGTTTGTGCATATGTATGTATATATATATATATGTGTGTGTATACGAACACACATATTTGAGCTTACACTCGTGCATGGGTCCATATACATATATATATATATATATACACACATATTTGAGCTTACATATGTGCATGTGCCTATATGTTTATATATATATATATACGCATGCATTGTACGTACACGCATTTGCCGTCTATTTCAGGCACCTAACATGGTATGGCAGCAGATGGTAGCCAAACGCTCCGAAACATTCACACAGAGACAGCTTTGAGGATCAAGGTTTGTTCTGCCAAAATGTGGATGTGGATCAGGTCGACAATACTCGTGAATTTACATATATATATATATATATACATATGTGTACCTATATATGTGTCTATATATACATAGGTACATGTGAAAAGTGTTTTTGTGCGTCATTTTTGCCTGTCACAGGTGCACGTTGTCACATGGTGCAGCTGTCATGCCGCAGGAGACATGCCAGAGGAGTTTGAGGTGCGCAGAGAATGTTGCCATGGGTGGACTGCTGCGGTCGATCCATCTGTAGCCATCCTTTAAGGATGGCTTTGTCGAACAACAGGGGCCCCCCCAACAATGATCATCATCATTTGGGAAAGCAATGTCTCCGGACAATGCCATAGTGGTTGGCTGTCAGATATTTATTGCTATTATCATTATTGCTATGATTATTACTAGATTGATCAAGAATAGCAATAAACAATGACAAAAATTCAACAGGTAAACGATCAATAAATGGGCAATTTCCGGATTATTTTTCAGTTCTATGTTGGATGACCGGACGGAAATCCCATAGTAAACAAGGATCAGGTCGTCGCATCGCATCGTCAGGCCATGGACGTCAACAGTGCAGCCTGTATCCTCACTGAATCGAACCATGGGCATTTCCAAGTGAATCTTGGCTCCCAGTGTGGTTATTAATCGATACCATGGGTGGTTATCACTAGCAGCTAGTGCTTGTCACTTCATACTGGTTTGGTTAGACAACCATCCTACTGGTTGTCTCTCAAATGATAGGTGGTTCACAAATTGCCATCCCAGTAGGATGCCAGTAGTGACGGGACGAGGTGGAGCTCTGGAACTTTTTTTTCTTTAATATTTGAAGTCTTTAATGGCTTGTTGGAAAAGGTGGAGGACACTCCACGTATTTGCGGTACGAGATTTAGTACTTGTCTTGTTATTTTTTGTGTTTGTTTTGCTATCCTCTCCCTCGCTCCATCTACAGTATATATCCATCTCATCTAATCTTATCTTCTCTTGTCTTACAGTATCTTCTCTTATCTGATCTAATTAATCTTATCTTCTCTTGTCTTATCTCCTCTTATCTGATCTAATCTTATCTTGTCTGATCTTATCTTATCTGGTCTTATCTTAGTTTACCTTATCTTGGCTTAGCTTATCTTAGCTTAGCTCATCTCTTCTTATCATATCTTATCTTATCTTATCTTATCTTATCTCATCTCATCTTATCTTATCCTATTCTATTCTGTTCTATTCTATCCTATCCCATCCCATCCTATCCTATTCTATCCGTCTATCGTATCTAGCCCATCTATCTACCTACCCATCAATCCATCCACCTATCCACCTATCTACCTATATAGCTAGCTGCCTCCCTATCTCTTAAGCTCTCTTTACCTCTCTACCTTGAAACTGATATTTTTCAGAGGCGCTGTTCAACCACCAGCCAGCTGACTCTCAACCTGACTGTGTTTTGTGTTTTGCTCAACCTGGGGGATCTCGAGCAATGCCTGGGGAAGCGCAAACGGCTTAGGATTTCTCATGGCTTTGCCGAGTCCTTTGGCTGGACGAAAGCGGAGCCCGGTCTGGGGGAAGCGGTGGGGAATGGGTAGCAAACAGGTCGAAGATCAAAGCGGAAAAACTTGTCCCAGTTGACCTGCAAAGTTGCCCAATAACTCGGTTGGAAGCGATCCTTTTCAGCCGTTGTGGTTCAGTTTTGACTGCTTCAGCCTTGCTGCTGGTTGCTGTTTGCGCCATGGCCGCTGTTTCACAATATGTGAACTGCCGCGCGGAACTCATGAAGTTCATCGATGAGAACAACTGCGCCCCCATCATGGTGCGTTTGGCCTGGCATGACAGCGGCAACTTCGACAAGCGCATCGGCTCCTTCCCTGAGCGCGGTGGTGCCAATGGATCCATCATCCACGAGCCCGAGATCAGCTATGGAGCGAACGCCGGCCTGACCAAGGCCGTGAACTTCCTGAAGCCTTTCAAACAGAAGTATCCAGGCGCTGCAGGGCTGCGATTTTTCAGCGTCGGCAGATGTCGGATTGACGTAGCTGCATGTGTCTAGGAGACTCAGCATCCAAATCATGTCAAACCGTTAAACCTGTCAACGTGACAAATCCATTCAAATGCCAACAACCAAGTAAATATGCTCATAGTGCCAAGTATGCTAAACATGATGCTTAACATGATGCGAAACATGTGAAAAATCCTGCTTTCCGACGCCCAAAGTGGCCCAACGTCTCCGGATTTGGGGGGGCCACGGATTTCAACGGGCGCCCGCGCTGCGCAGGCATCAGCTGGGCGGACTTGATCCAAATGGCCAGCGCCTGCGCGATCCAAGTGACAGGGGGACCCATTTTGCCCATGAGATATGGCCGCGTGGATGTGAAGGACGGGGCGTGGTGCAGGCCCTATGGATGTCTTTAGTGGAATGCACACACACATGTGTGTGTATATCTAGATATGTACATCTAGATATGTGTATATATATATGTGAATGTATACAAATATATATATATATATATATATTGATGTATATACAGATATCAATGTATATATACATAGATCACATAGATTAGTAAAAAAATAAATGACTATATATATATATATTTACTGTACATATGTATATATATATACATTCGTGTCTTTTACATACACATACACCAGCGCATATGTACACCCGAACATGCACCATGTACAATGTGCATGGTGACAAGAGACGCGCGTCGTGTCTACACAATCATTACATGCACACGACACATAGCTTCATGGTTTGAGCGCCATTAGTTGGTAGATCTTCCCTTTCAAGATCATAATCTTCTACAATCCATCCATTCACCAGGATCTGATGACTCTACGTATAATTAAATAGGCATAGAAAGGCACACACACACACACACTCTATATGCACACACACACACACACTCTATATATATATATATATATCTCTCTCTCTATATACTGTAGATGTATACACGCTATCAATTCAGGGTTGACACGCTATGATCAATCCTGGTATCTCCCAAACTCCACCGGGAGGACGGCAGCGGGTGCCCTGGGCGCACCTCCCGTGGAACTGCGGACAATGCCGGGCTTCCAGATGCCATGGCTCCATTCGGCTGCGGTGCACAGGATCCGCAAACCCACTTGAGGACAGGGCGCTGCCGGAGGGGCGGCGTTGAGCAAATCCAAGGCCAGATGATGATCAAAGTAGGCGCAACTGGTTTGAAGATAAAACGAATATCATTGTTGAACTGAAATGTTGTTAAACTATCTTTGTTGTTGTATTCAGATATGACTTTGGCCAACAAATATGACTGATACAAGTGGTTTGAATATACAAATACATTCTAATATCCAAAAACAATTCAATGACCATGTACGCACCGTTGGCAAACACATCTGCAGTGCGGCTCTGAGAGTATCGTGATAGTGACAACTTGACGGAGCAGATGAAGGGGCAATAAGAGGCATTCCCTTATCACCGTTCTCAGCATCATCATGAGAAAAAATTGTACCTTTTGTCTAGATCACTCATTGTCGGTCTTTGCAACCAGTATGCGCTCGTGAGAGCAAGTCTTCAAACATGCAGCTGGAGAGTCATCCCAGTCATTCCCCAGAGTTCTGTAGAGTTCTTACATGCACAGTTCTGTTGTGTTGCGGGATGAACAGTTGCTGGGAGTCCCTGGCAGCTGGCAGGAACATCTTCAACCGAATGGGCTTCGACGATGAGGGCATTGTGGCCTTGAGCGGTGCTCACACACTGGGAAGGGCGTTTCAGGAGAAATTGCTGGCTGTTTGGAGACACGTTTTATCTTTTATGTTAAAAGAAATGGTGTTGTTCTTGTTTGGAAATATTTTTTTGTTCGTTCTTTTATTTTTGTTTCGCATTTCCTATCACGGTACAGATGTAGCTTGATCATTGCTTTGACCTCCACCAATGTCAGTGGTCCGTCATGTTCTGACTAGGCGCCCTGCCCTTTCTTCATGTATGCCCGCCTGAGGTGTGTGGACATACATAAATGGCAGTGCTTGTACAATATGTGTACAAGTGTACTATGATGAACATGTAAATCCGAAAACTCCAATCGCATAGCAATGTAGTGTAATGTACTGCATTCCAGGTCTATGTACGTGCGATTCAGGGAGTACACCCCAACCATCTGAGGGGCAAAGTGTGAACGATTCGGGTGCAGGAACGCAGTGGCGTGGTTCAGAACGGTTATGGAGATGCCAAGGCCAGGTTGGTTACCGACAGAAACATATCTGGTGGTTTCTCCAGCCATAGCGGTACACCCAAAAATGGATGGCTTATTACTATGTTTGGTTAATAAAGGATGATTTAGGGATACCCCTGTTTTCAGAAACACCAATATCTATCATGGTTCGCCTAGCTGCTTATATAGCTACCGGTGTACTCGCGGAAACTGCAGACTTCGCAGGTTGTGGAGATTCGGTCAATTGGTTTCATGGAGATTTGCTCATTGTTTATATATATATATATACATACATATACATACATATACATATATATACATATATATATACATATACATCATTATATTTTTGCATAGATAGCCCCTTCGGGTTTCACTCTGAGGATCATACCACTTGTATGGTTGGTTTCTTCAGGCCTGCACCATGAACACTTGCAAATTCTATGGCTCATAGCTATGCTTCATGAAGGATTAGTCACTGCCTGAAGTCCATTGCAGTCGCAAAAAAGTCGTGAGGTGATGAAATGGTTGGTGGGATCCCAGCAGTGATAGTAAGATCCTTTCAAAATGATCTTGGAATGAATTTAAGGAATAGCAGTATTTGAGTAACACTATCATCTTGAATATGCTGCCATTTGGTGATTTTTATTGGCAACCATCACATTCGGTGTAGAGCAAGTATAAGTCTCATACGTTGACCGGTTCTAAATACCCCCCTATCTATGGTCTTTTCCAACACGAAAGCATGCTTGGACGTCGACAATTTGTCTTACACCCTGGTGAACTAACCTGGAAGTGGTTAAAATCCACCATTGATACTGGAGCCTCACCTATTCAAAACGATGATTTTCAGCTTCCAGTGTAGGGACTGCCTCCAAATCACCCCAAGACCGAGCACCAGGCGTCCAGCCACACCAAGTCTGGCTGCCCAGTGCGGCATGATGGCAAGGCAGGAGTTGGAATGCCAGGTGGAATGGCCTGGACTCCCAATTGGTTGACCTTTGACAACAGCCCCTTGGCCACGAAGGGAGTCTGTTGGGCCATGGTGTGACACGTGGTGTCTGTTGGGCCATGGTGTGACACGTGGTGACCCTTGCTTCAACGCTTTTTTCGGCTTCACCGATCATTTGGAGCAAAGGGAAGTATTATTCTGTTAAGGAAACAACTGCAAAGCACTCCTTCACGGATGTTCACTGCCTCGAGAATCTCAAGTTCTGTAACGGCTTGCTCACCTTCCAAGCTCTCGGGTTCCCCTTCGGTTCCCCGTTCATCTAGAGTCAGCTTCACCTCTAGTTGACAACCTGAAGAGAAGGTATTGACAACCTAGAGAAAGTACCTCTAGTTCTTCAGCTTCACCTGCTAGAGTCAGCAATTAATGATGGTTTCCCAGGGTTTCACTGGAAAATATGCGCTTAAAATCCAGCTAGCCAGGTTAGTTTACCAGAGGGTAGAGTCAGCTGCTGTCAGCTTCACCACCTCCGTGAGGTGACAGTGGGTCAAAACCCTTAGTCCCCCTGGTTCCCCACCATCAACCATTGTTTTCCCTATAGTTTGTTGGTGGAAATCCCCCATTAGTTGGTTGGTTAACTGCTTGACCCATAGCCATATATAGCTGGTATATCCCTATAGTTGCTAGTTGTTATCCCCTATTATTATCCATTAACCAGCTATTCATTAGCCATTGGTTGGTTGGTTAACTGCTTGACCCATAGCCATATATAGCTGGTATATCCCTATAGTTGCTAGTTGTTATCCCCTATTATTATCCATTAACCAGCTATTCATTAGCCATTGGTTGGTTGGTTAACTGCTTGACCCATAGCCAGGTTATTTCCAGTTCCTGAAGCGAGCCAAAGATGACAACCTGCTCTGGCTTCCGACCGACGCTGCCCTCCATGAAGACCCCAAGTTTAAGGCGAGCCCTCACAACTCGATCCAAGGCTGTCATCCACTGCCAGGGGCGGCCAGGGCACATGGAATATATGATCATATATAAAAACATAGACAAATAAATAAGTCAATATATATATATATATGTATATAGATATATATATATATATATATAAAAGATGCCATGTATATATATATATACACACTTACATATCATATATGGTCACCTCATCCAACTAGAACTTACGTTTAGCAACGCACACACACACACACACTCACAGATCTGTGTATATATTTATAAGCATGTTTGAAACCAGAAGCTTCAGCCATTCCACACCTCCTGGTTCTAAGTTGGTTGATAGTCCAGCGAACACCGCAAATATTTAGAAGTATCATAGAAGTGTTGTCTATTTGCTCATACCACAACTGGTAGTTACTTTGCTTGTCAACCATTGGTTAGCAAACCATTAGCAACCGTTCTCAAAACCGTTTTCGCACCCTTTATAATCAATTTATCAACTGCAAACTAATCAATATGATCAACAATTGTCACTAAGCGATACAATTCATGATCCAGATTAATCATTAGAGTAGCCATTAGATTGACCACTCGATTGACCGATCGACCATTGCAGACCATAGCCATGATCAATGATCACCATTGGAAAGCATCAACCACCTGCTGAGCAACCTCATGATCACTCCATAACCTTAACCTTAACCTATAGACCATGACTGACCACTATCAATCCCTTTGAAACTGCTCAGGGCTATGCTAAACCAGATCAGTAGTTACAATAAACTTAATCTCTGATGGGTGAACCAGATCAATTCACTGCTAGCCAATTCACCAATCAATAGTACAGTCACCATAGCCCTTAATCAATTCACTACTAATGGTTACCATATCCAGATCAATTCACTGATAATCCATCATTCACCATTGTGAACAAGTAAGTCACCATTGTTAATCAATACTCATTTAACCAATTAACCAAGCAATAGTATAGACGCCATTATGAATCATTACTTTACCAATGGTTCACCAATTCACCAATCAAACATGTATAGTTACCATAGCCCTCAACCAATCATGACCTTCAACCAATTCACTGCCAGTGGGTACCATAACCATTGCTAAGTTCACCAATGTTGACGCAACCATCACTAGCCATCGTCAACCATTTGTCGTCACCATCATTCATTATGAGTCATTACTCATCATTACTTCACCAAGTGCTAAAATCAATTGCTAATAATCATTATCGACAATGATTAAGATCATTAAATCCAATCATAAACCATAAATTAACTCCAATCACTACTTCACCAAAGGTTCATTCCATTACAAATCATTACTTCACCAAGGCCATCAATTCATAACATGATTATTACTCATTAGTCATTATAAATCACTAAGCATCATTGTATCATCATTGGCCATCAATTCATGAACCAATCATTCAGCACCAATCATCTTACCAATGGTTCAATCCAGTCTTCATCATTGCTTCACCAATTGATGCTTTTCATTTAACCGACCTTCATTTCAATCCATAACCATTAGACAATTTCCAATTACTCATGGTTCATCTCACCAATGGTTCAATCCAAAACCATTCCCAATATCAACTACCATTGGTTTTGGATTGAATCAACTAGTTACCGAATATCAATTATTATTACTATTATTATTACTATCATCAATTCCTAATATCAACTACTACTATCAATTCCTACTATGAACTACTAACATCAAGTCCTCATATCCATCCGCGGCTCGCGGCTCGCTTGGTCTCGGCCTAAAATCGTTGGTCGCCACGGGCGGTTTCCACAGGTCTACTTCGACCGCTTCGCGGAGTCCAAGGAGGCCTTCTTCGAGGCGCGCGGGACGGAGGTGTGCGCAGGTGGCAGGTGAGCCGCAGCCTGGGCGGACAGGAGGACATGGCGGACAGATATGCGCCTAGCCGAAGGAGTAGATATGGATAATGTTGGTTTCTGATTAGTATCTAATTGTTGGTTTCATCTATTTTAATTACTTTAGGGGTGGATAGATATGAGTTAGTATAATGGTTAGTAGAATGGTTAGTACAATGGTCAGTATCATGGTTGGTACAATGGTTAGTATCATTGTCATGGTCAGTATGACGGTTAGTGGTCGCTGTTCAAGGGTTCATGGTTGATGTTTGCCGCTTGATTTGGAGAAGCGCTCGTTCCAGTTCGGCCTTTTCTGTTGCGCTCGTATATAGACATGCAAGAAACGACCAGAGTAGTCCAGCTGGTGGAATGTTCACTTCCCCACGTTGGGGTATATTCGGTTGCGACCCATCCCCCATTGAAGGTTGATGATCAAAGATCACACTTACGGGTTACTGCGGGACGTCGTTAAGCCTGACAACTCTCCCATGATTCACCAAGTGGTAAGTAATTGGCTGTGGGTCAAAACCCCGTACCCCTGGTTCCCCTATCATCAACCATTGGTTCCCTTACTATTGGTTGGTCATTATAAGCCATGAAATTGATGGTTAAGAGCTTGACCCATAGCCAATTGGGTTGATTTTCGCTCGTTGGAATTGGAGCCTTATCAATTTTTTGGGACGATTCATGCGGTCATAGCGCTGCTGCTGGTGGAGGGTCTGGCCTGCTTCACCAGTCCCAAAGATCGCCCAGCAGCGATGGGATTTGGCCGTGGGATATTCACCATGAAAGCAGCATTCTTAAACCAATATCAACCACTCTATATCGATCATAGCAAATATATACATATATATATATATCTATATATATATATATATACTTATATTATGATTTCACCATGAAACGGGAACACTCCAGAATGTTCACATGGCAGTGGACAATCATCATATTGACCCTGGGAAATGATACATTTATGGTCATTTATGGTGGATTTTCCAGTGCCATGTTAAATTATCAAAGGGAACCATGATGGTCACGGTAAATCATCATTCGCCAACTTTCATTAGTGCTAGTCATCACCAAAGACCAGTAACCAACCATGAATTAAGCGTCAATGGGTCATTATCAACCATTAATTCACATACATTAGTCATTACTACTCATTGCTTCACCAATGGAAACAATTCACCACCGTATAGTTTCATAACCCTTAACCAAACAGAACCCTCAATTATTAGTTCATCAAGGTGGACGTAACCATCATTTACCATTGCCAACCATTAAGTCACCATTGCTAATCATTGGTATCAACCGTTCACCATCATCAACACTGGTTATCAACTCATGACGTGTACCAATTATCAGCCCTTCACTTGGTGGTTCCTTAAGATAGTGGACCCCCTAATTTGTTTGTTTACTACTGCAAATGGATATACATGGTTGATATGGGATGATTTTTGGGTACCCCTCTTTGAGAAATACTCATATCAGTTGTTTGGTTGGTTGGTTTCACACTCTGGGAATTCTTAAACATTCACATTTATCATCAACCATCATTCACCATCATCAACCCTCATTACCAATGATTAACCAAGTTAACCATTCTTCAAAACCTTGGGTGCGTTCCCAGGCTTACAGCAAAGCACACACCAAGCTTTCAGAGTTGGGCTCGAAATTCGAACCAGCTGAAGGTTCGCCGTGGCAGTGTGAACTGATCGGGTGGGATGGGATGCTTTTTTGGTTCCCAGCTAAGTTGACAATGCTTGGCGGTTGATATTAGAGGGAAAAAAATCCGACAAGAAAGGGGGATATACCAGCTATATGGCTGTGGGTCTTCATTAACAATCGAAAGAGATGGGTAGTAGTCAACCCATGGCCGAGCGAGCCCTTTGATTCGAATGATGTACCGATGAAAAACCGCATCATAAAGTGAAGCTTCGCCCAATCTATGCGGCAGGGAACATGATCCCGCGACAGGGTGTTGCCGGGGTGGCGGGGCCTTCATCACAGGAAGTCTAGTTGCAAAGTCAGTGCTGAAAGTTTCGCCAGGCTTTTCTCTTCCTCCAGCTTCCAAGCTGTGATGCGCCTCGCGCCAAGACCCTGGGTACAGATGCAAAAGGGTCGCTGCTGGGATGGGAGCCGTGCCGGGTCATGCAACCAGACACTGGACCAATGACAGAAACGGATGCAGATCCATCCATCTCTAGCCATCCATCCATCAGCCTATCTATCCGTTTATCTATGTGCATATGTACCGATGTATGTATGTGTGAATCTTAGTATACATAGATGAATAGATAGGTTCACAGGCGGGGGGATATCTAGGTAAAGACATGCATGAGCAAACTCACCCACATAGGGATAATATATATATATATATACATGTGTATATATATATATATATATGTGTATGCATACATTTACACATATGATTATCTATTGCATAGATTCATGTTCCAAATTCAAAAAGGAAACGTCCATCCTTACATCCACAGCGGGGTACCAGGAGCTGCAAGGGAAACCCGTGATGCGACTTCTCTCCTCTGATCTTTGGACGCAGTACCAGCTGGACTGCTACTTGGCTTGGCGAGCTTGGCTGCCCGGGGGCTCATCTGAGCCGGAAAAACTCGCAGCATTCCCGATGAAACAAGTCGAGTAAATCGATCCTGAAAATGGTTGACGTGCGTACAAATGATCTTCGGCACCGGATTCTCATGTGAGTGTTGTGACTTTCAGGCAGCTCATGCGTTTTGGCAGCTGCAACCTAGCTTCGTCTGCTGATGCTCCTTGGAAAGTTGAGCTGTTCCAAGGTGCATACAACCAGGCAGTCGAGCAAGGCAGCTTGGTATCAGGGACTGGGTCATGGCCACTCCTTGGCTCCATTGCAGGGTGCTGGGTGCATGGTATCACTGCGTTTGTTGGGAATTTAGAGTGGGGAAACACCGGTGGGTAGTGGTGAAACCTGTCAGAATCGATCAAGAGACACAGGATGTCCTCTTGGAACCCGCTGCAATTCTTTGACCCGAGTTTTCAACGACTCATATGATTTTGCTCCATCAGCGCCGTGTCATGCCCTGTCAATCTACAGTACCAAAAACCAGCGCTTTACATGGGAAACGAGGGCTTCGCATCAGGAATTCAAGACTTAATGGTGGTGAACTACTGGTTAACTAATGGTTCGTTGATGGCTAAGTAATGGTCAATGCTAGTTGACTAGTGATCAATGAACAGCTAAAGGCTTAATTCCAATGATGGTTTCGCGTCGTCGCTGCCAGGTGAAAAACAAGACATCGAAGTCACCTTGCGCTGCAAAACTGGTGAGCTCAAGGGATGTCGCCTCACCCTGGAAAAAGAGTCTTGGCTGGGAGGGTCAGTCCATGGGTCATGGTGAATCCATGGCGAATGATGGCGAAGGGATCACAGCATCAAATGATGCTTATCAAATCGATTAATGATGGTTATTTAGTGATGGTAATTTAATGGCGGTTATTACATGTGATTGTAATTGACCATTCAGCATCAACCAAGCAGCGTGGAAGAATCGCGGAACAGGTTGACCTAGAGGGTCGTGGATTTCGGTCAACCGGTAGAATTCCAATTTCTCACACGGTCTGAGCCCACTTTGCCGGATCCAAAGTCGATACCACAGAGGGCTTGGTTACTTGGAGAAAGGTGCACTGGATGCCTGAATTGTGGACAATGGCAGGGCTGAACAGGGTTTCTGTTGTCCATAGATGATGAACAGCCACCAAGTTCATCGCGTATGCACACATCCGTCAGCACTGAAGACATATGTGTCCCTTGCGCACAGGCCTTGCCGTCACTGACAGCTGTGGTGATTCTCCACGCTTGAGGTGATGATGCAGTCGAGTAGCAACCGGCGAGAATCTCTTGTGATCACTTCTCATGAACTGGCGCTGCTGGCTTGTCTTCCACGCAGAAATGCCGGAGCGGAAATCCACTACTTTTGTGTCTCATCCCGGGGGGCAGGAAACAGAGTACCACATGGAGATAAACGCTGGGTTTCCATACCTTCCAACAATTGCATTTTTTGGGAGACCTCGTTGCCGCCATGGTTTTGATTCTGGTCACCGTCCGTATGTACATCATTCATTCTCTTTATATTCATAATTCATAATGTACATATATATATATATATATATATGTATATAGAATATACACAAATCGTATTAAGTTTATGTACAAATGAGTGTATGTGAATGTATGAATATATATATATATAGATATGTAGTATATGTATATACAAAAATTGTGCTAACCTACACATGCGCGCAAGTATGTTTACAGTTGCAGATAGGATATACGTTTGTTTTGACACGTGAAACAAATCGAATTCGAGGTATGCTATAGGTACAAGTGTAGGTCTAGATGTAGGTCTAGGCATAGTCAGATAGAAAGATAGGGCAGATAGATAGGCAGATTGGCAGATAGAAAGATAGGTATGTAGAAGATAGATAGATAGGTCAGATAGACTGGAATATTTAGGCAGATCAGATGTGTCATAGACAGGTAAAGATAGACAGGTAGATAGATGAACAGATTTGCAGATAGATAGAAAAAGATCAATGGATAGAAAGGCAGACGGGTGGGTAGATAGAAAGATATATAGATATGTAAATAGATAGGTAGCTGGATAGTAATGTGTAGATAGATAGGCAAATAGATTTGATTGGATAGATGGATAGATAGACGGATTCATCGATGGATAGACAGAGATATGAGATATATCGTGAAATGCACAGACAGACAGACAGACAGACAGACAGACAGACAGACAGATGGATAGATAGATAGACAGATAGACAGACAGATAGACAGATAGACAGATAGACAGATAGACAGGTAGACAGGTGGATGGATGGATGGACGGATGGACGGACGGACGGACGGACGGACGGATGGATGGATGGGTGGATGGACAGACCGAGAGACAGATTGAAAGGTACACAAACAGATAGACAGAAACCAATAGATTGACAGATAAACAAACAGATAGACAAACAGATAGATAGATGGTCTGTTCGTACCATCTCCTCGGTGATGCTTCGTTTGTTGCACAGCTGCAGTTCCCCAGGGTTAGCACCGCCAGGATTGAAGCTGTTGACCCAGACGTTGGGTGCCCAGAAGCGACCTGGTCTGTGCAGCAGCCAAGCGTAGCGAAGGATGAACGGCAGAGGTTGAAGCCAACAATGCCTCCATTGATCATAGCGCATGTTGGTTTATCACTGTAAATGATTAATGATGGATGTTTTGGAGGGACCCCTCTTTTGGGAAACACCCACACAATGCGTGTGTGTGTATATATATATATACATCTATCTATATCTATATAAATATAAATAGAAATACAAATAAATAAATAAATAAGTAAATAAATAAATATATATATATATATATTCACCTATAAATATACCAGTCCTTCACTCAAGGTCAGTCGCCAACGCATGAGTCCGACTGGGTGGTGACATTGGAAATTCGAAGAGCGGAGAGCTTGCCGCTCACCAGATGGTGTCCATGTTGTCGTTCCCGTGTGGATCCACATGGGGGCCATCCCAGCAAGGGTCCCAGGGTTTCCGCGACGTGAACCTGAGGTCAACAAGCAGCCTTTCAGCTGAGCCGTCCTTTGACTTGGCATTTAATGAACTTGACCGAAACCCCAGCAGATTCCCCAATTCTGAGTCATGAACTGATGGCATTTGTGCCATGATCACTGTTGGCAATTCAGGGTACACAGCAATTGTTACCAGTGGTCTCCACTATCAAGTATTCATTCGGCACTATCAACCGGGATTTGTCCAGAAATGCTGATACCTACTAACCCTCCAACAATAAACATTATGAATAGGGAAGCCAACCAACTCTAGGCTATTAGGGGCACACCGGGCACACCTGGCACACCGGGCACACCATTCTTGGACAAACTAACCATGATGATGATGATGATGATGATGATGATGATGATGATGATGATGATGATGATGATGATGATAATCATCATCATCATCACCATCACTACTGTAAATCCCAAGTTCGATGACTACCATGAGCTGCATCTCGCTGATTGGTGCGGGTCAACACACGGTCAAGTAAAAATCGGTTGTATCTCGGAAGACGGGGGAGGCCATAGGTCAAGGCTGAATGAAGACCCTGGTTGGGAACTGAAGAGCGAGCCTGCACTGCTCAGCCATTTTACGGGCAAGGTTTGTTGGTGTTTCACGAGGATGCAGAGAGTTAGAACCCACATTTTTCCCAGGAATCCTGCCGCGATCCATCAAATGGCGAGCTGGAGAGAGGATAGGCAAATATTGGTTGCAGGCTGTGTTATTTTGATGCCCCTACCATTACGAACATGGTTTTCACATGTTTTCTTTGCTTTCCCCTGTCTCAGATCTCCTGGATCTCAAGGGAGGCGCTCTTCAGACCCCAGCTCTTTTCATGAACAGACTGACTCAAAGTTCTCCTGAACAGTGGTACTGCATGCATTTGACCTAGAATTATTCTTTGTCATGTCGCCCAGCCTCAAGCATGCAATACCATCTCGGATGACTCGTCGGCAACGTTTGAAGCACAGAGTGGCATCAGCTCAGGGCCACTCAGGTTCTCTTTGTGGCTACGAGCAAAGAGACCTGCAGTGGAAGTTGAATGAAGTTGATGACCCGACCTAGCCTCTCTGACAGAGTTGTCAATTCCCAGAGTCTAAAGTGGACAAGATGGATGACAACTTTTTCACTTGGGCCACTCAGTTGCTGGACACTTGTTAGTCACTAGAATTTCTGTGCTGAGCTTATGTGGTTTGGGTGGGTTACAGCTGTAGCTTTTGATTTTTTTGTTTGTGTTTTTGGGTGACGGACTTGAAATTGTCGAAGCAAGTTAGCAGGGCAGCTATTTCGCCACAACACTTGGAAGTTTCTGGCATGGCAGTAGTGATTTTATTAGCCCTTCGAGAAAAAAAAAAACAAAAAAAAACAAAAAACACACACTATCTCATCATCTCATTGTCCTGCTGGTTTTTGTTCATTCTCTCCTCATTTTTTAATTGTCCTGCTGATATCCGCTGATCAAGAAAAAGGGAATCCATGAGGAAGGGAACACAATCGATATGGAAAGGACCACGTCATTCCATGATAGGATCGTGCTCAAACATTCACGAGGGATCGACGTATGCACAGCAGCGGCGTGCTACGAGTAGCACAGCTTCAACAAGATCAACGTTTCAAGCGGCAGACGACACAGAGTCAGGAAACCACCTTGGTGATGGCCAGCGGTGTCAGGAGGGCAATGGACATGGCTATGGGTCAATATTAATCAACCAGTTAATGGGGAATTTCCACCAACAATAATAAGGAAAACAGGGTTTTGACCCACAGCCACATCATTTCTGAAGTTCGAACTTTGATTTGAGATGGTTGAAACCCTCCATCTCCACGACGCGAGTCACGGCTAGCCTTCCTCGTTGATAGCAGTGAACGCAGAACCCAGTCCAGGTCAACGTTGCACATGGAGATGCGACTCATGAGGGCTGGCCACATCACGGGGCCACCCACATCAACGTGTCACGCACTTCGAGGCTCTGCGATCACTTTGCCAGCGAATGGAGGCCGGTGCATGACAGAATCAAAGACGCTCCACTATGGAGGCAGATGTTCCGCGATCCTGTGCAGTCCTGGCATAGTGTGGTGCTTGATTCAGACTTTTGTCACGAATTCACATCGATTCACCATCATGATTTTCATGATAATCAATATCATTAACCAATGGCCATTGATGATTAGCCATGTCTTTCTCATTGATTAAGCATGATTAACCATTGAATAATCAATATTCTATTGACCGTTAGCCAAATTATTGGGCATATTACCCATATTGATATCCACATTGTCGACAAATTATGATTAGCCGTCAACATAATCTTTTCACATCCTCCAACATGTACAGTATCTGCCACGTAGGCTTAATGAGTCGTATTGTGCTCTGTGTCAATCCTTCATCTTCATGGTCCTGTTTCATCTGCAGTCTATTGTTTTGCCTTCAAATGTTGTGACAATGATGGTTCGATGCAGATCCTGGAATAGTCTGCAAAAGTGATGTAGCACCCATATTGAGAAACATGATATCTGCTCGGTATTTTAAAGCCATGTGTGGGCTTCACTACGTTTCTCACCAGGTATCTACACCGCGGAAGCGGGTACCAGATCACAGCCTCAGCATTACGGCAACCTGGGCCACAATGCCAAGGACCACCGCATGATTTCGTTCGTGGGATGGCTAGGAAGCCTCCTGCTTTTGCCGATGTTCCACATCAGCAGGTCTTCTTTTTAAACTCCTGCTGGTGGGGCTTCATTGACGCCGACTCAAGAACAGTTTCCAGCCGAGTTATGCTGTGCTTGGCGGCTCGATCTCAGGGTTTCCATGTTTTCACTGGGGATTGTCCCAGGTGGGCCCCACATCGCCCAATACGTCATAGATCTTGATAGTTAGCATTGAGACAATAGCTCTTGCAGCACTTCAATGAATATTGGCTGACCCATGCACCATCATGCACCTGTAGAGCTGCTCTAGTAGAGCTGTTTCTTTTTCTCCATTTCTTTGATGCACAGACCCGGTGTTTTTCAATTTCTTTTTCACTTTTCATGCGGCACATGAGGTGGGACCAGCGAAAGACGAAAAAATTAGGGGTGGAAGGTCCGAAAAACTGGTAGTGCGACACATTGTGTGACTCCCTGAATTCGAGCGATGCCATGATCTTTGGATTTCGCACATTTCAAGTTTACACATTGTTGAATTCAATGTGAAATGAATTTCAAATCTCCCATGACAAAGGCAGGGAGTATCGAGCATACATCCACTCATCCACGAGTCTCCCCCCCGATGTTGGCTTGGGCCAAGCGGGGTACAAACTGAGCCGCTGATTCGAGCTCAGTAGAGGCATGGTGAAATATGATTGTGACAAGAGATGATAAAATGACTACAAGAGTGAAATGACTAGATTTATAGAATTTCCTAGATGAAAAATGACTACAATATATAGATTTATAGAATTTTGTAGATTATATTTTTATAGATTTATAGAATTTCCTACATGAATTAGAATAGATTCACAGATGGTTTTCGATGGGTGGTCTTTACAAAACGCATTGTCGACCATTGAAGCAAGCAGGTGAAGGGATAGGAAAAAGTCCCCAGCAGATTGTACGCGTGGAAGTGCGAAGCACGCATCGTCAGAGACAATTTTGTCAGCTGACATCCCTTGCCTCTGCTTTATTTTTGAAGATCTAGATGTGTTCACATTCTGCCAAGGAGCAGAGGAGTATGTGACATGGAGACAATGTGGGCGGAGAGAATCTCCAGAAGCGGCACTGCTAATCTTTGAGTCGTGTCATTTCAGTGATCTTGGGACAAATTTGAGCTGACTACATCGGCCAAGATAGTGATCTCAGTCACCAAGTTCAAGTTCTGAAGCATTTTTTGAACATGTCTCCATTAGGTTCCCATTGGGTTCTATGGAATTAGCCAGTTTCATTGAGATCCCGTATAACAGCTCCTTCTCTGTTCCGAACTGATCAAATCATCTCATGAGTTGTACAGTTACTCTCAGCAGCTTCGCTCCAGACCCTGTTTCAAGAGTCGCATGCAGCGAAACCGTCGCGCCGTCGGTCTCCGGACTTCGGAGACTCATTGGGACCCCCGTCGCATAGACTGAGTCTCTCTTGCCCTTTTGCCCTCAGTGAAGGTGACCTATGAGGTTAGGTAAAGACACGGCCGTGCTATGGCTTGAAAGCGGCCAGGCCGTATCATTTTGGCGGATCAGAGATATAAGAGCACAGTGGGAAACTGAGCGGGCGACTGTTTGCAAACAGCTTAGCTGACCATCCAAGAGCAAAGCCAAAGTGGGATCAATATGATACTGATACCATCCTGCATCCCTTGATGCACTGAGGAACAATCATGCGACACAAGGTTGGATAAAATTCTGAGTTGCAAGCGGAAAGAAATCTCTGGAAATGCTCAACAATTTGCAGCGTGGAGATCGGGCATTTATAGAACATTTGCATGTCAAATAGAGCAACAGGGATACGATTTTATCAAATGTAGTCATAGAGAAATATGCCGGGACACAAAGATAGACGGATAGATAGTCAACCAAATAAGATGTGATAAGCTTAGGCAAGCATGTAGATACCTCTTTGTTCTTCTTCTTCTTCTCCTTCTTATGCATGTAGATAATGATGGATGAATTCGTAGATAGGCAGGAAGGCAACAGAGCAACTCTCGGCAGACGCATGGACTTCTGCAAGTGGGAGTTGTTTCCATCCAGGAGACTTCCGTCCTGCCTTCCGTACTATTGGCTTCCGGTTATACTCTGGCATGAACAGTGCCCCAATCCAACATTTCGTATGAGGTGAAAGGGTACCAAATTCATTGAGGTGATGGTTGGTGGTTGATTATTGAATAGGCTGGTTGATGATGATTGTTGTCAATGATGGTCAATGCCATTGACTGCTGATCCTGGTGATACAACGGTCCTGGTTACAGGTCCTGGTTACAGATCCTGGTTACTACTGATCCTGACTACGGATCCTGACTACTGATCCTGACTACTGATCCCCTGAACGATGGTTGATCACTGTGAAGATGACGACAGCAGCGATCCGCAACGGAACCACTGAGGTTGGCAGAATGCCGCGTGGGCGATCTCGAAGTCGTTCGAGAGATGGTGAGCCGGCAGATCGCAGGGCGAAGCTGGTCAGTAGTGGATAGTGGCCAGCTGGTTCATGATGCTTCATGATGGTCAACGATGGTTTATGATATGGTTAATGATATTATGGTCAATGATATGGTTAATGATATTATGGTCAATGATATGGTTAATGATGGCGGTCAATTATGGTCAAGAATGGTTCAGAATGTGAATCGTTGATTCATGTTTTCATGAACATGCTCAATTATGTGTTTAAATAGCACTTACTCGACAAAGAGGACTCAATGAGTTCATGGTTTCAGGCTGATTCGGCCATAGAGTTTCTAGTGCTCCCTAGGCTCTACGGTAGTGTCAACATCTTTGTATTCTCAAGTAGCCGAAACGACCAATGGACCAGTGCTCCCTAGGCTCGACTCAAACGAAGAGAGCACCCTTGGGTTTCATTTTGACCGTTCATGATTGTTCATGATGCTTGATTTTGGTACATTCATCAATTGGTATTGTCGCCTCATGCAAAACCCCATGGGCTCAGCTTGGGTTGCCAGGCGTAGACTGGGCAAGAGAGAAGGGCAAAACGGACAAGGAACTCGTTGAGGAAATGCGCTGGGAGCCTGAGATCGGCTCGTCGGTGCCTCCGTAGATGCAGATTTTTCGAAGATTTTTGCGTTGCGATTTTTGGGGTTCCCGGACTTCGCCCAAGCGAGGTCGGTAAGGAGAACCATGGCGAAGAATGCATAAATTGATAGGAGTTCATGAGACTACACATGAAGGTTGTTAGTCACAAGTCCCGGGATTTGAAAGAAGAAAACTTTGGGAAACCTGCGATCCTTTCAGGAGGTTGAGGCAAGCATCCGAGAAGACTATCACAATTCATACTTCCCCAAGGGTTCATAGTTTGGGTGGAGACCTCGATCTAACCTTCACAACTGATGAGGGGACGACCCAGTACCGATCTCAAAACTCGAAAAAGTATCAACGCCTGCAAAAGAAAAACAACCCTCAACAACCTGTGGCGGACAAATCAGTTTGGCATGTGGCAGTTTGTATATAGTAGATCATTTCTTTGCCGCTCATGTGATGCCACAGCTTTTACTGAGGCAAGGCAGACAGAGAGAAAGCTGTTTGCTCATCGGGCAAGGTGGGCACTGCCAGCGGACTTGCACGAGAGTTTATGTGTTGTCCGGTGGTTCCCGGGCATCCAATCCAACATGACATGTGTTCATGCATGTTTGTGCCCGTTTATGTGACATCATCCCTCTGCATATCATCACTGTGCACAATTCATCTCCAATCGAGTTGTGTCTCAGTATTACATATTTCGAACTCATTAATTTTCATTATTCATCATCCAAACAACTTGGCTCACAATAATCCAACCTTTCATCTACAAAAAATGGATTGTGGGCATGGCTTTTTCTGTGCTCATCCCATTGGCTTCTCCAAGGAGTATGCCAAGAAGCCTGTGGGCTACAAGGCTGCCTGCGCACTGCCTCGTGAGCAAGGCGAGGCGACCTTCTATGGCTCCATGGCTGTGGTTCCACACCTTGCTGTGCCAAAATGATGACTTGTGGATATTTTCGTCAGATTTTGGGGGTATTTCCCAAGGACACAGCCACAGCCACAAACAATGAGATTTTGGGATGGATGGGGGGGATTAATTGTTTTATGGACAGAATCAAGTGTTTGCCTGTTGGATGTCTAGGTGTTTCTTTGTTCATATGTTTATGCTTGTACTTGCCTGTTTTGTTAGTGCCTGCCTCTCTGCCTTGCACAAATAAGACCAACATATGGCGGCCTCTCTGGCGTATCGGGTGGATAGATGGTGGCTAAAAGGCAAGGCCTAGATGGCTTGCGGGATGCTGGATAGGTGAATTTGATGACTCAACAAACTCTCAATATGTGATTGATAGATGACAGTATCGGTGGCTCTATCCCCCAAACAAAGTCAAAGCGGTTCCTGGAAAAGCCATAACAATTTATCAAGACTCCTTTTTTTTTGCGTGAAGTAACCTCTAAGACACACAAGACTCAAGATACTCAAGCCCGTCTAAAGCATCACCCCCAATCAAAGTCCCTGGATGTTTCTGGACGGTTTGAATTACCACTGTAAACCATTGTTGATTGGCCATTATTAGCCACTAATCATAGCGAGGAGCTAGGCATTACAGCCATTACACCCATTGTGAACACTAACACCGTAGTTTAAACCATTATTAGTAACTGTTACTAGCCATTATAAAACATGAATAGCCACTATTCTAGATAATCATTATCAGCATTACCAACCATTCATAGTATTTTCTAACCATTATTTCAAACATATTCTTAATCCAAAGCCTTGATAGCCATACAAACCATTAAACCAAAATTGTGAGGGTACCTGAACCCTAATGGAATTCCAACACGCAAGCTTGACTCGCCTTGGTGTGTCCGTGGTTGAAGCTTGTTGATCTGTCATCATTGTTCGTTGTTCACTGTTTTGCCGCAGCAGCAGCGTATCGCAGTGTACAAGAAGGTGTGGCATGTGTACGTTAGAACTGACGCGTGTCATAGCCGAACAGAGGCGCTCATCAGCAAAGTCCCAAGAAAAACATTGTGAGCCATTCATTACACTAGACAATCATTACAACGATTAACTAATAGCCATTATACGCCACTAGTGACCATGAATAAGTGACCACTATAAACCACTAATGATTGTTAACCATTAATAACCATGGTTAACCAGTAAAAACCATTATTGACCATTGTGAACCATTATTCATAATAACAATAACAATTATTCACCATTATTAACAATTATTTACTAATAGGTAACCACTATTAACCATTAATTATTACCTATTAGCCACTATTCACCATTATTCACCCGCCCGATCTGACCATTCACCGATTCCAGGTGCAGCATCTCACCGTCTCATGGAGGAGGAGACCTTTGTGCCCATGAAGCAAGTGCGAAGGTTCGCGTGCCGGGCACCGGTGTCGAAACGGGTAACGGGTATTGACATATATGTACACACATATATACATATATGTAATGAATTCTCTATGATTGACATGACCTTTCCTATGTGTTGTAGATATTCTTGCTGATGAATCCTTACCATTCTTCCCACTTCTTTGCGCCAGAAGTATTTGAAATTCAGCAGCTTTCGCCTCGCAACCTGCTGCAACCTGCTCCCACGGACGCAGGCGGAGCCCCTCACCGAGCAAAGGAGAGCAGGACTTCCGTCGTAACGCATGGGGCTCCAGCCTTTTCGGGGCCTGCGATTGGAAGGGCGCTGGATCAAGTTGCTACATGAAGTGGGTCCCACCGGCCACGAAGAAATGCAAGGGATTCTGATAGGACAACTCTATTAATATCAACTATATCAACTATATTAAGTATATTGCATCTCAAAGGTACAGCAACTCAGTACTGATTGGACAGCTGCCACTCAATGGTGGGTGTTAAGAAGTCCATGAGGCATCAGGGCCCGGGTCTTGACCATTGTTAGGCATCCTGGGACCATCGTCGGGGCAGTCCCCTGAGGCTCCTTCGGCAGAGCATCAGGCTCGAATGCAGCAGCTCTTTGAGAAGTGCCGAGCCCAGAGGGCAGCCGCGGGATGGGTTTCGCAGTTTCGGGTGGGGAGAGATGAGCTGTGCCATGGGTATCCAGTGCTATCTCTAACTGGTAGTGGGATGCTTGAAAATCATCCTTTGCCTTGGACACCTGAACTCGGAGTTGACAGGGTGAAGACTTTTGCACTGGATACAGCCCCGGGAAAACGTAGAAAGAGAACGTCGAACAAAACTGTCGACAAAAGAAGGTCTTTCCATTGAGAAAGTTCTCAAAGCAAAGATACTGGTTGGTGGTTTTAAACATTTGTATTTTCCCTACTTAGTGATTATTAACAAATGGTTGGTTGAAAGCACAAACCAGAGAGGAAGCCTCCAGAACTTTCCATTCGATGTCTGTCCTGGATCTCACCATTGATCTGCCAAGGTATGGTATGGCTAAGGGCTCTGAAGGTGGACGTACAGGGCATGACATTGACGGGCCAGAGATGATGCGCTTTGGCCAGAGCCTTTGCAACATCCGGCCCCTTCGGGGGGTCGATTTGAGAATCTAATAGTCAGATTAAATTTGGTATGATAGGCCGCAGTCAGTATTGCACTTTGTGCAACACAGTAAGATTTTGTGCAACTGCATGTATGCCAAAGTATCCTTCAATTGAATCCTATTTGCAGAAGCTGCTACGTGAGAAATGTGTCTTTTCTCATTTTGCAGTTCCGTGCTGCTTTGTTGCAACAGCCGAGGCTGACCCGGCAACATGTTTCTGAATCCTCCGAATTGGTGGAGGCTTCTAGCGAAGCACATTCACAACTCAGACTGCCCGACTCACTACAAACTGGGCAACATTACCACCGTGGGGCCCCACTGGAGCACATACAAAGACCATCAAAGACACTGGTAAGGTAAAGTTGTCAACATCCCTGCGATTCGCACCTCCTCCAAGATTTGCTGCGAGCGTAGCTGAGTGCAGGCGAAAAACACGGTGAAACCCTGTAGCTAGTGACTTTGAGGGATGAGGATGTTTACATTGTGGATCTGTCCGTCATACTGAATCCTCAAGATTGTGGTTGTTGGAAAACCCCAGTCTCTATCTGCAGGGGTAGAGCATGGGAGCCGAACAATTGTGGACAAACCCTGGATTGTACCCCACGGTGCCATCAGAACATTGTGTGATCGATCATTGAAGTCATGTGTCCTGGGTAGAAGGCTCAAAGCAGAATCCCACACCCTCCACATTTTGAATGGTGGGCAGTGTTTTCGTCTGTTAATGAACGCCGCTCAGTCAATAGTGGTTAGTTGATGTCAGCAATAGCCAATAATGAAGAGCAATAATAATTGATCATCCATATTTAAAAGAATCTGTCAATGATCGTCAATGGTGGTTGACAGTGATCGGTTCGTGATACTGAACAATGCCCGATGATCGTTGATGATGTTCGACTTCTGGTTGATGATCATTTTCAGGATTTGGAATCTCATCATTTCATGTTTGTGTATGTTTCCTATAATAAAAGTAGTTTTGACGAATCAATCTTATCTTTTTTTGTGAATGTTTGCCATTTCTATGTCGACATACCACTGGTAACTTCATGGGTTGCTGTTGTGATTTCTGTTGAACGACATACCTTCATGACAACATCAAGTGTTCCTTCAGTGTTGATGAAACAATCGCCTGCTGCCTGGTCGAAAAGAGATCCCACCAGCCCACGGCAAAGTTGCGAATGTTCTGCTGACAAGCGCAGGGTAAGAAAGGATCTGCAGATGTGCTGGTGCCCTTCGTTAATGAACGGTGGTACACCCATGGCTCATAGTAATGGTTAATGACTTTCTAAGATTCATTCAGTAGTCGTTGCTCAATGATTGATCTTTTATTGATGACATGTTCCATGCGCCAAAGTGACTGCAACGAAAATGACGGGTGACCGAGATTCAGACAGTCTTGATGAATACACACGGGAGCACTCCTTGATGTGAAGATCCCGGAGGAACAGAGGCACCTGAACCGTAGTCTCCCGACATTGAAGTTTGAAGTCGTGCGAAACATAGTTTACAGATTCCTTGTGCACTCAGGCATCATCAGGCATCATGAAACGCGGTATTTCAATGTATTTCATTGGATGAAACTCAAAGTTCAAGGCCCTGTTTCAGCTGAAGTTGAATCTTATGGCCACAGCATGTGAGCACCGCCCATCAATGTTGTACCTCCAACATCGATGGCTTCTGAACTAAAAAACCATAGATGGCGCACAAAGGTTGTTGCAGTCGTGCCGTTTGAAAGCTGCTTGAAACAGTGGTCAACGTCGACTATGGTTTTCCGTTTGAAATCTGCTTGAATTCTAAGGAGAAACATCATCCAATCATCCAAGCTGTTTGTTCCCTGTGATCTTGGGCTTGAAACAGTGGTCGGTGCCGACCAACGTGCTGCGGATAACTGGCACCTGCAAGAAGTGGCCAGTGCGGAATCTCAGCTCGGTGCCGCGGGTTGCCCGTTGGGTACTCCCGTTCCGCAACGTTGCCGGGTGGGAGTATCAACTGGACGGACAGCAGAATCATCATCGTCATCATCGTCATCATCATCATCATCATCATCATCATCATCAGTAGTACTTGCAGTGGTATCAAAGATGAAAAACAGACACACACACACAAACACATCCGGAATTCCACACGTACCTTCTTCTGTAGGGAACTGAGTTCGTAATAGGGAGAAGGGATTGGTATCAAAATATCAGCACTATCAGTAGTATCAGTAGTATGAAAATGTATCAAAACAATCATCGCACGTAATACTTAAATCATTTATCCCTCCTCCCTATTACTAAATTAAATACTTAAGTAATCATCATGCACTCCTCATCGCAGTCACCACAGTCGCCACGGCGCGTGGTCGCCACGTCGTCGCCACGTCGCCAGTCGCCACGTCTCGTTGTTTCACGAGGCGAAATGGCGAGCGCTCGGCTCCTGGGCCAGGCGGCTGGGTGAATCGCCATGGATGATCTGCAGCTTTCCTTGAGGGTTTTATAGATGATTTTAATGATTGTAGAGGATTTTTAGGGGATTTATAGGGGATTTATAAGGGATTTATAGGGGATTTATAGGGGATTACAGGGAAACAATCAATGAGGGCCAGTTTTGGAACCCCCAAAAATGGCTGTGTTGGTTTTTCGATAGGTGACTTAAATGATAAAGAATAGGGTATGACAACCAACAATAGTGGTTCAACAGCTACTATAAGGAGGTTTCTCAGGCCATAGGAGACCCCGAAAGTTATGGTTGGTTTATTGACCACAAATGGTTCATATTGGATCATTTGAGGGATCCATGTGTCGAGACAACCCCCAATGATCATCATGAGATGTTTGGATCATGGGTTTTTTCTTTCTTTTGCCCAAGCCATCTTGCCATGTAATGGGCAAGGCTTTCCCAGACTAGTCGGCACGAGCAGTCGGCAACACCGCACTACCACCGCACTAGCAGCCCCAACAAGCAAACAGTGCGGTGCCCACAACAAGCAGCAAGTGGTTCCAGCCTTGACGTTGCCGGCTACCCTGGGATCGGCTCGAGAGTGGAAATAGGAGTCCTGCACCCAAAATGATAGAGGCCAAAATTATATTGTTCGCCATTGAAGGTAGGTCCTCAGGTGTGGACAACGCTTGCTACTTCCAGGATTCCATGGCCTGCTTTCGCTGTTGAAATACCGAACCATGCAATTTCGTCCGACGCAAGCTGTGGAAGGGCTTGTGCAACCCCCAGGAGTTCCCCCTTGGCGTTTGGAAGTCATGTGAAATCCCATGAGTGTCGATGAGTCGAATGTTTATCACTGGCCAGCAACATTTCTTGGAAGGTATCAGCTGTACCCACAGTATGAACCTTTAAGGCTTTTGCCTGAGACGGCTACGAACTTTGCTGTATTTAAGCCTGTCTGAAGATAGGTTTAGAACATTTCAGCATTGCCTGAACAAGCTCAATTGATGGTGAGCGTCTAAATCTGAAGGATAGAGTCAGATATATTTGATGTTCAAGTTAATTTAGTTTAATAGAGCTTAATTCTATGGTAGAGTCTATATTCTGATCATTGCTTTGATGTTTCTTTGGAGGACAGGAGGACCCAAGTCGAAAACGGGTGCGCTTGTCTCTCACTGACCGACAGGGGATCTTGATGCTAGCAGCAGCTCTGATGGTGTCATGCTCAGCGATTGTCCAACGATTCTTTTGTGCACCTGCTTCAAATGCTGACTTTGTCTATGAGATTGGCTCCACTCAGATTGAAAGATCAGTGCCACAAGTAGAATAGAGATCTTGAGCTGAGTCAATGAGTACAAAAAACATCAGCGGTTCCCATGTCAAACGAACCTTCAACGGACATGTGGAGCTTCGATTTCCTGACGTCAGGTGCTAGCCCCTTCTGGCACCTCGGAGGAAAGGTATGCCAGAGCAACATCCAGATATCTATGCTGCAGATATGTGCCAAGCCATGACGTGGTACCCCCAAAATCATTGATTTCCATCTCTAAAATGATCATTAGCTTTGGTGGATTATTGTTTTTCCTGTGGCTTGGCACATGCCCATCTAGGGCCTATGTGTGCTGGTAGATATCTCTCTGATACATCAAGCCAGTAGCAAACCAGCTGTGTATATACCATCCATGGATACAAGCTGCCTTCCAGACCAGAGTTGACCCTTTCTCATCTCCAGTTTCCATCCACACCCCTGCATTCAAGGAGAGCCAATAGGTCTCACTGAACAAACGCCTTTCACAGTGCTATTCGGAGCAATGGCTATGTTTGATACTGGTCAACTGTGCTGGCTGAAAGGCTGGTAAAACGATGTTAGTAGGGAGTGCCAATAACAATTAGAGAAGATTGGCGGGTCGATTCACAGTAAACAGGACGGAAGAGGCCTCATCTGTGCCCGAGAGATTTTTCTCATCTGTGCACGCTGAACTTGGTATGTTGTAGTACCTTGTGGTACGTTCTAATACGTTGTAGTAAGTTCTAATACGTTGTAGTACGTTGTAGTACCTTGCAGTAGTATCTCTGTGTGACGTCGCAGTCAACCCGAATGTGATCAGCCCCACCCACTGGGTGTGCGCGAATGAGGTAAAGTTGTACTCAACACGCATGTCATCAGCCCCACCCACCAACCCCACCTCACCCTGCCCATGTGTTCAGCTTGTGTGCGCAGATGGGATAAGTCTGTGTGCATGGATGAGGTAAAATCAGGGAGGTGTTCCTGTGTGAGCGGATGAGATAAATCTGTATGTGCAGATGAGGCCTTTACCCAACAGGACTGTCAACTGACTGCTTGTCGACTCATGAATTCAACCGGTGGATGATCATGGCCTCAATCTATTGAGTAAATGGGGATGTCCACAAACTCATTGTATAATAATGGACGCTGATGGTTGGAACTGGTCTTATGAATCACTTCTTAATAACTTGATCGACAACCATCGGTAGTCGTCATTGTCAATCAGTATTCACCATTAGCCACCTCTGCAAATATGATCATTGTCAATCATTACCAAGCGATATGAAACATTATGAAGCATTATTAAACATTATTAAGCATGATTAAGCATTATTAATAAACATGATTAAGCAATATCAAGCAGCATAGTTGGACTCACCACTTGTTGCTGAGGCGCTTTTCTCCTCCCTGGTGCTTCACAGCGAGCTCCAAGGTGCATCCGACAATGAGGAAAGGAATCATGTTGAACACATGGGAGTTTCTAAAGCCATAGGGAACCCAAAAATGGCTGTGTTGGTCGTTTGATGGGGGATTGTAGTTGTTAATATTGGGGGAGAATCAGCAACGATAGCGGTTAAACAACTACTAGATAGATGGGTTTCTCAAAATAAGGAACCCCCGATATGCCTGGTTTATCAACTAGATGAATTGGGGGTACCGATATGTTGAGAAACCACGAGGTGCTAATTCTGGTTCATGCTTGCCTTGCTGGCAATGATTGATGATGCTTAATCATGGGCAAAACAATCATTAATACTTGTTGGCAATGATTGATCGTGATTAGTCATGGCTACTATTCATAATGAGTCGCAACAACGAGCAAGACTTGAACTGTTAACTGCTCAATTCGCTTTTGATCTATTTTTTCAACACATTCTTTGATATTTTTGCAAGGATGCCAACCAACTCAATTTTTGTTGAAGCGAGGCGCTCACCCCTTCAATGTGTTTGGGAAGTTCTGACGGGGTGATGTGGCCAAGGCCAACCAAGGGTTGACCAACGCTTAGGAGTGGTTACTGTTGATGGAGGAAATCCTGCACCAGCTGGTTGGTTGCTTACCCCATTATTTATAGTGTTTAAACCATTCCAGGTGGTGCAGGATTTCCTCCATCAACAGGAGGGCCTGGTAGCGGCTAACCGATGAGTATTGATGGTGAATGCTACAAGTGAACCCATTCGAACAGCTCCGCCATGCTCCAATGTCGCCCAAGTTCTGCGTCCACAGGCCAGTCGTGGCACGAAGTGATGCACCGGAGGCAGGGATACCCAACAAGCTCCAGAGTTTTCTTTGGCCACACTTCTGTAGGTATGTGATATCCACATATATCATCACATCCCAGATGTACATGCGTATATAACCATACTTTTGGTATATACATCTATCTATCTATCTATCTATCTATCTGTCTGTCTATCTATCTATCTGTCTATCTATCTATCTATCTATCTATCTATCTGTCTATCTGTATATCTATATATCTCTCTATCTATTTATCTATCTATCTATCTGTCTGTCTGTCTGTCTGTCTGTCTGTCTGTCTGTCTGTCTGTCTGTCTGTCTGTCTATCTATCTATCTATCTATCTATCTATATATCTATCTATATATATATAGATCTATATAAACGACGTATTCATTTGTCCGTTTTGCACAGGTCGCAGCTGCTGCAAGATCAGAGGCGTTCACAGCACTTGTTGCAGCCGCATGTGGCAATTTCCAGGTCATACACCGCTGAAGAAAAGGGCAGATCGAAACGAGTAGAATATTTGGTTTACAATAGCCACTAGAGATAGGTTTGGTTTACACCAACTTGCGAAGCAAAAGGTGAACTGTTTTGGTTTGTCAACAGAAGATAGATTTATGACAAACATTGGTGGCAGTATGCGCCACCAGCTACAGAATCATTTTCAAAGGGGAAACCAGCAATGGATACCCGAATGCAAGCCTTTTGTATGGGCGACCCCCAGACACCAATGATTTTCCGGGTGTTTCAGCAACGGCCTGTGGGGTCAATCCCCAGTTTGATCATAAACAGCTGGTTTACCCTCAAATATGGGACTACACTAGATCTAGCATCGCACCCTTTGTGGTGCTTGGAACTTTTCGTGTGCTGTTCCCTGACTGTAAATTTGTAATTCATTTGGTGGTTTCTCAAAATGGGGTACCCAAAAATGGTTGGTTTATTGCTAATTAAACATTATTATCCAATGGGTGATTTGGGGGTCCCCTATTTTGAGAAACGCCCTTTGTATAGCTACAGGCATCATCGGCCCCATCATTGCATCACTGGCACTTCGGTGGTGATATGCAGGAGTCGCAGTTTGGCTTCAGCCGTAGCAGTTTGTTCTTCGTGGTGGCCGGGTGCTGAGCGATTCGAAGTTGATCAGCCGACCTGCCGCCCTGGTTGGGTGGATGGCAAATCACTATGTGTATGTATGAATCTATATATGTATAAATAAATAAATAAATATATATATATATCTATCTGTGTATATATATATATACATATCTAATATGTGTGTATTTATAGGACTTCCAAACAAAAGCAGTTTACTAATGTATGATCTCATTTTCGAAGCAGTTTCCAGAGCATAGCTGAAGTTTTGCTGTGCTTTACTGGCGTCAGGCAGCAGGGGTCATTGCAAGAGATGTATCTATGCGTGCAGCATCCCCAAAGGGCAAGCCCGAAACTCAGATTTGCAGGTGAGCCATCGAAAAGAAACCTGGATTGGTTGAATGGTCGGTTGGTCGGTTGGTTGGTTGGTTGGTTGGTTGGTTGGTTGGTTTGGTTTGGTTTGGTTTGGTTTGGTTTGGTTGGTTGGTTGGTTGGCTAATCCGTGGACGATTTCCAGGATATCCCATAGATATCTGGGGGCATCACCATGATATGTAGTGCCCATTTGTCGAGCCAGTAAAAGATGGCAAACAAACATCATGGTGTTTGGAGGGCTGATGGCGTTACAAATGAGCAGTTTCCAACCTCTGCCCTTGTGGTTTCTAGTTGTTCAACACGTCAACAAAACGCATCGCAAAATGGTGGTTCATCCCAGTGATCTATCTTACCGTCCTAGGAGCCAACAACCGGACCTACCAAAAGGGTATCCCTTCTGAAAATGATCAAGAACGTCCAACTGCTGGGAGGGTCAAGCTGTTTCCAGGAGCTTGGCCCTAGCTGTACCTTGTACCCCACCTGTTCACATCGCATTCCCTAACCAATAGTCCAACTGTTGGGATGTTCACCTATCTTTGGCTAATACCCCCAGCCAGATGGTGGTTTCTTATGATTAGTAAGAAACCAACGATTTTTTGAGGTCCACAAATCCCTAGAACCCCTAATACAGCGATTGATTTCAGCGTCCCCCATGGGCTGTTTGACCATGAGAGACCAAGGAGAGCACATTGGAGGACGCACCGAGACAAGGTCTGCTGAAAAGCGGACGAGTGGACTGCCACAATTGGCATCATGCAGCAGCCATGACAACAATTGCTGGTTTGTCATGAGTTATCATTGATGTGAGTAATCATGTTATAGAAACTAGGTTTCCATGAGTTATACTACAATGATGAGCCATGACTACAATTGCTTATAGTAATGGGCTCATCATTCTTTATCATGGGTTAATCTTGCTGGTCTTGGCCCGTAGAAATGGCCACGCGCTTGATGGCTGTGACTCACAGGTCAATACTGCTCAATTTGCTGCTTAACAATGCTTAGTGACCAACAGGAAATAGTTGTAAGCAGGGAGAGCCAATCAATTCACCACTGATGATATTGGTTTACAAGACTACAAATGGTTAACAAACAACGATCACACCGGTACGGCCCAACCAAACGTATGGGACCTTACTCCACAGTGGCGGGCCTCGGTGGTGCGACCAGCAACTAGTTGACTCGCTATTGATTTCTGGTTCAGTTGGATCCAGCGGAAATCAATGGTGATAGTGGGGCTTGACCCGCCCATCACACTGGTACCTTGCTGATTTGCATGGGCTTCCTTTCTGTATACTGGTCCTATCCTAATTTTCAAACATCTAACAGATGCTCCCGGCGTGGAAGTAATTTCCTCCAATGTTGACCCCCTTGGCTGGCTGTAGAAATGCTTAGTTTTCTCACCAGCATGTCCAGCAGATGGAGCAGGGGATGCCTCACATCGGAGGTGCGTTGGTATCGTCGCGGTGAGCTTCAAGCAAAGAGGGCTTTGGCACTTGGGTTCAGGGCTCAAGACCACGGTAGATGGGAAGGTTGCGGCTGGTTGTCTGCCTGCTTCCCTTCCAAGACTGTTTGATGACACTGATGTACTACATGGATTTATTCAGGTGGCAATTATCATAATTACCATACCACCAGCTCATTTTCAAACACTCTCCAAAAGACGAATCCTGACGTCATCGGCGGACCTATGAACTCAAGCGTGTCTATTTGAATATCTATCTAGCTATTTATCCATCTTTGTCTGTGTCAATCTGCGTTTCTATCTCTTTTTGGTTTATATTTACACACACACACACCCTGTATGTATATATTTATATATACACATACATGTTCACATGCAATTACATATGCATATATCGCGTACATATATACGTAATACATTGCATATATGTATATATGTATCTGTATATGTATGTTTGTAGGTTATATTTATATATTATAAATACAAGCTTGTATGTATATGCATATGGGCATGCTTATGCGCATCTGAACACTTTAATTGTCCTGTTGTGTGCTGGGACTTCAATTTTTGGGGCCTCTGTGGACTTTGTCTAACGCCAGACTATAGTGTGTATATCTGCATGCAATGCATTTTATATAATGCATTGCATGCACTGAATGTATGCAAAGCATGTAATGTATATTCTATATGTGCATGTGTATCTTGCACATCTGTTTATAGATATTTATCTATATACATTTTGGATATACCAATGTAGAACTTTGTACAGTTCGCCCAATGTCTGCAATACCTGTGATTCCTTGAAGCAATCTCCCAGGCGAGGCATCAAGATGGGCACCATTGACTTCATTTATGGCAAGCCACAGGTGCTTGGGAATGAACTTGGCCAGTTGGTTCGCTGTTAGCTGGTTGGTTAGCTGTTAGCTGGTTGGTTAGCTGCTAGCTGGTTGGTTAGCTGTTAGCTGGTTGGCTAGTGTTAGCTGGTTGGTTAGTGTTAGCTGGTTGGTTGGTTAGTGTTAGCTGGTTGGTTGGTTGGTTGGTTGGCTGGTTGGTTGGTTGGTTGGTTGGCTGGCTGGCTGGTTGGTTGGTTGGTTGGTTGGTTGGTTGGTTGGCTGGTTGGTTGGTTGGTTGGTTGGTTGGTT
>VSDK01006832.1:52529-70946 GCA_009767595.1 Symbiodinium kawagutii | reverse complement strand
TTCCAAAAAGGATGGTCAAATGCGTCCTCCGTCGTGCTTCACAGGCTAGGAGCAAGTTATCTTGTCCAAGATGTGTGGAGCAGATGCCGCGAGTGACCACTCAGTCTTGCCATTAAAACTTTCCCCGGGTAGTTCAGAAAAAACAGCCATCCGAGATGAACCACCGCTAAGACAATGGCAACCCCTTGCACCCCGATGTCATCTGGCACGTCAAGCCTCCCGGCGCGCGTCCAGGGCGGGGCCAAGACTTCCAAAAAGGATGGTCAAATGCGTCCTCCGTCGTGCTTCACAGGCTAGGAGCAAGTTATCTTGTCCAAGATGTGTGGAGCAGATGCCGCGCGTGACCACTCAGTCTTGCCATTAAACTTTCCCCGGGTAGTTCAGAAAAAACAGCCATCCGAGATGAACCACCGCTAAGACAATGGCAACCCCTTGCACCCCGATGTCAATGTTGACGGTAAGGCTGCCCGCAGCAAGAACATAAATGGCTGTTTTTTTTGAACGCCGCCAGCGACCCAAAAAACTCCACCAACATTGAAAAAGGGGGAACGGGGGTTTAGCAACTTTCACTTATGTTTTTGAAGGATGGCTGTTTTTTATGAACTACCCGGTAGCTCTCTGTGTTTTGGAAGCAGATCATTGAATTTGCCGGGAGCTGCCCGTTTGATCCATCACCAATCATCAACCAGTGATCAGTCATTAATGGCCATGCGTGAGTGAGTCGTGATCAACCATGATTTTGCAGCCCTAAAGAATTGTCAGCCCCTAAAAACACGACGGCAATCACTTCAGCTCGACACTTTTAACCATCATAAACCAGTCTAAACCATAAATGAATCATTATTGGCTATTTCATTGATGGTTTAAAGCCATGATCATCTTCCGCACAAATCCTGGTTTAACCGTGGCTGATTCCTGCTTGATTGTCATTTTATTCCATGATCTTCATGCCATCATCTTATCAGTTAAACATTATAAGCTACAAAGAATGGTTTGGCCATGGATCCATAAACTACAAACCATGGTTATCAGTGGTCCATGGTCCACCCGGTAACTTTTCCTCTGCAGTCGTTGCCATCCGCGCGTTTGACCGAAACGAGTCCATTCCTGGTGCACCATCGCCTCAACTGCAAAGGCGCCACCGGTGGACAGTTTTGTATCGATTTACCCAGTGAAGATGGGGGTACGATTGGCAATGGGTCAAGCAGTCCACCAACCAATAATGGTGGTTAATAGCCAACAAACTATATGGAAAACAATGGTTCATAGTGGAGGAACCAGGGGTAGTTCTATTCTATAGCCAGAGACACAATCACTGACACTTTGAGAGTTCCACACTGCTGTATGTTGCCAAAGCGCGGGCATACTTCAGAGACCGATCGCGATCGCCCAAAAGGAACCAGGGGTACATTGTTTTGACCCATAGCCAATTGTCCAGTTTACCTGTGAAAGAGCAACCATTTCTTTGATTTACAACATGTTTCCTGGGAGAAGATTCCGATTCCAGCGCTTGGGTATTTGAATGGTTGCTTTCACAGGGAAAGATCAAAGTTTCGCCGGAAAACAAGGGCCAGTGGTTTTACTTACCAATAAATCATGGTGCAAATGGGCACTGTCTGACCAACAAATGTTTGGCTTCATTGCTTTTGCATTTACGAATAGGTGAATGATTGTTGATGACGCCTTGATGGTTGATGAACTTTAATGGTTGGTGGTTGATGGTTGGTAAGGATTAAGTGTACATATATATATATATAGATACACATACATTTATTTATTTATTCCCTCACTCATGGTTAACCGGGATTCAGTCATGGTCAATCATGGATGGACATGATGTAACGGCTGGTGATGTTCCCACCACCTATTGCTGATCAACAGCCGTCACCAGCGATCAATGTCGACAGTGGATCCGCAAGGGCACCATAATCCACCTGGTAGCATCTTTGCAGCAATGCTGAACCATGATTGTAATATTTTATCGTTTCAATGAAAGATCAGGTCCCCAACATACTCAACCAAGCTTTGAAGAGAAAACACCCCGGGTGAAAGTTACGCCATGGGCATTGTTAAATGTTAAACCGACAAATTGTTGATGAAAACAGCTATGGGTGTTTCTCAAAGTAGGGGACCCCCCAAGTCATCTTGATTAACCATTCATGGCAATAAACCAATCATTTTTTTTGGGGTCCCCTATTCTGAGAAAATCTGAGAAACTACCTATTGTTAAGCCATTGTTTGTTGCTTTAAGAAAGATCCCCATCTACAATGGCCCCCAAAGCCATGGTCGCTGATGTACCTAGTTGGCGGTCACACGGCGCGCCGGGGATTTTCATGGAATCACGGGTTGAAGCGGGGACGAATGGCAACAACGGGTTCTTGACGATGCCTCTGATCTAGGAAAGGGACACCAAAGCAGGGTGATGATTCAAACCTTTGAAGCGTGGTTTCCTCCTCAAACCGGCGGATTCTGCTTTGGTGTCCCAGGTTTACTCCTCATGGGATGCGAGGGATAAAGCATTTGATTGCAACACCTGAGCTCATGTCAATATGGGATGCAAGGGATAAAGCATTTGATTGGTGATAGTGATATCATAGTCACCTAGTATCTCTAAGTAAATACTATATATATATATATGGGTACATGTACCGAACAGTGCCCCCTGGGGGCTGAAATCATGCTTTAAATGTTCAATTAAAATGTTCAATGTAGATATTTATTCAATGACAAATCAAAACTTATCTGCTTCAAAGTACCTGGCCATCCAAAATGAAATATTGTCTGCTTCAAATCATATTGCAATCAATGATCAATGCATATCTGCAAATCTCACTCTGACATCTCCTTCCAAAATTGGTACAATTGGCGCCCTCTCATGGTTTCAGGCTTGGGATGGCCCAGACCTATGGAAGGGTACCAATTTCACCAATGGTACCAACGCCAAAGAGCACGAAACCCTGAGAGGGTACCAATTGTACCAATTGTACCAATTTTTTGGCTAGATGGCAGCCTCATTTCCTGTCTCTTCAAAAAACTGGTACAGTTGCTGCAATTGGTACCCTCTCAGGGTTTCGTGCTTTTTGCCATTGGTACCGTTGGTGAAATTGGTACCCTTCCATGGGTTTGGGTCTTGCAAGACTTTCAGCCATGAGAATGTATTAACTTCAAATACACCTGTCTGCTGTGGAATAACTATCGCAGCTCTTGGCACTTGCAGGACAAATTAATCAGAGATTGCTTATAAGCAGCCTGCCTTGCTTATAAGCAGCTTGCCCTGCTTGCAAGCAGCTTGTCTTGCTTATAAGCAGCTTGCTTTCCTCAAAGCAAATTCACCCTGCCTACTAGCAATTCTTCTTTTTCCATGTCCTTTCAATATGGCAGCTTGTTGGCAGCTTTGATTGACAAATCCCCTTTGAACAGGAAGCAAGCCTTGGTGGAAGTGAGCAAGCTCATGGTCACCAAGTATTCTGAACTTGGAATTGCTGCTGGTAATGGGCTCCCTCGACACAACGCTTCAGACATCTTCACACATGATATCCCAGTATTGAAGCATGTCAAAGTTCGAAGGGTCAGGAGACTTGCTCCAGTGGCCACTCACTTGGCAGAGCCTAGCCGCAGATGAGAGAGGCAAACACATCCCTGCTTTGCGCAAGGCAACAGGGAAAGCCTATGACCTGTGTAGCAAAAAACATCTGGACACAGCAACTTCCAAACAAATCCAAGATACCTGTGAGGCCTTTTGGGCTCAGCATGGATGGCTGGCAAAAACAGCATGAAAAGAGGTGAACCCATGTGGAGTAAAGTTCAGAAGCATCACCACCTTTGCCTTGAGCCAAAACAATGTAAATACCTTGCGCCAAGAGTGTGCTGGGCATGTGGAGTAAAAAGCTTCGTGCCCCAGATAGGAGCAATTGCTGCTGCAAGCGCGAATAATAGCCACATTTCTGCCTTTCCCAGTGGTGGCTGGATAGTCATTAAGCTGGCCAGTGCTGGCTGGATAGCCATTGGTGGCTGCACTTGGTGGCATTGATGCCCCCTCATGGTTTTGGGTCTTGCAAAGATTTCAGCCATGAGACCTGCGAGTGCACTCGCTCCAACTGCAGCATCTTGTTGGGGAATAGCTACTTCATGCCTTGGCTTTTCCAACATGTTGGCCATAGATTGCTTCTCAGCGGTTTCCCTTGCTTATAAGCAGCTTGCCTTGCTTATAAGCAGACTGCATGTCTTGGAAGCCCCCAGGGGGCACTGTTAGGTACGCGATCCCACATATATATATGTATATTTATACCACAATTGCTGCACCTAGTGACTATGTCATTGAGATGTGTAGCGATAATCACATTATAGTCACTAGGTATCCCTCGCTGTCTAAGATGTGTGCCCTGACAATGGTAACATTGTAAACGCAAATCCGATGTTGTTTTTAAGGGGAGAACGATGTTGGGAAGTGTCCAGGCTAGAATTTTTGTGGCACGTACGAGTCCATGACTCTAGGCATTTTTCCTTTGGTGGTTTGATTGACATTCTAAAATTTTTTCTCAAGACTTGGGACAGTTGGCTGTTTGACAAGCGTATATTTCAGAAGAGTTACACTCTGGCAAACTAATTTGGAAGCGAAAAATCCACCATGTATAGTGGTTTTACTTCTAAACAATTGGGATATGTGGCTTCCAGGTAGGGTTTGCCAGAGGAACGACCATTTGGTCATCGACTTTGGGAAGGTCTGGGGCGCACGGATCTGACAAAGCATCACTGTTTCCAGCTGTGTGGCTGTCATTAGTGGCAACTTGGTAGATGGATTCCAAATGTTTTATAATGGGGATGTGTACACGGCTGTTTCTATCAATTGAACATTGCTCGAAGAATCAGTGAGAAACACTGGCTATACGCAGTGATTTAGGGTTTTAGGGTTTTAGGGTTTAGGTTTTAGGGTTTAGGGTTTTAGGGTTTTAGGGTTTAGGTTTTAGGGTTTAGTGTTTAGCGGTTTAGGGTTTAGGGCTTAGGGCTTCCTGATTCTCAGAGTTTCAAAACAACGGGCCTGCGCAGGGTTTTGAACAGTTGACAAGACTAACTTCTGGGCAGGTCTTGTGCATCCGGGCAGACCATGGAGTCTTGCCGTAATGATAGATATATATACACACATGTGTATATATATCTATATATATATATATATATGCACACGCTGTACAAACGTACATGCACTTGTGATGATGCTTTTGTACAATGATGATTGCATTCATCAGTTTCCTGTTATCCGTTAACACATCCCAACAGTTCACCAGAGTAGTTTAGTAGTTACCATTCCACTGGTGTATACCATGCATGGTTCTAAGATTTTGACATTGACCTGAAACATTGGCCCGAAATGGGCCTGCCCATTGCATACGACGCCGCGCAAGGAAAAACGACGAGAACCTTTTCGTCCCCTTCAGAAGGAGAGAAATCATTGCTCACCTGCAGTTCTGGAGTGGTAGATGAAGACGTGGCCATTCCTTTGACCACGAGCAGCACCAGCAATGCTCAACAGATCCATTCGTTTGATTTGTTCGATGCTTCAAGACTAGTGCTTGATGCTTAGCACCACCAGCAATACTTCACCCATCAAGATTCGTGTTTCAAGATTCTTCAAGATGTCGTGTAGCCCTGTTGGATATGCACCCTTTGACAACAGACTACAGGATACCACATGATGGCTGTAATACCATTTGCTTCAACAGTGTCACCGCTGGGCAAATGCTACAGATCTTCCAAACACATGTCATCTTAAGTTCTGCTCGCTTCCAGATGCTGTCCCGCATCCTGGACTGAACAGATAAGTTTCAGCGACTGTAAGTTTGGAAATATTTGACACAACATTTTGTCAACTTTCCATTTTCCCTGTTTTTCCTCGTTTCCTCATACATTCTCACAACATGTTTGCTATCACGCTATGTCTGTAGCATATTCTTTACATCAGCACCATCAGCAGCAGGATTGTTGTTTATACTTCCAATTCGTTGGCTCGCTACACCGTCAGCATCGCTGGTTTGATCTATTTTACGAAGGTCTCTTGCACTGAAGAGAAGCCACACGTCATTCGTTACCTTTTTTGTTTGTGGGAGTGTATCGTGGTAGCTGTTAGCTCATACCATCATTTTGTGAAGTCATATGCAGAAAAGTTGTCTGACAATTCATCTATTGGTATGCATTGAAATTGGGACACTACTTAACCACGCGATTTAGCAATTGCTCTTTTGGGAAGTCAAATCTTTGAATCATGGCGCGTCAATCAATGATTGCCGTAGGCCGTAGGGGTAAATTGCATGGTTCACAAGGAGACTAAATGCATTTACGGAATACACATATACTTAGATGATATCATTTATCTATCTAATTCCATTTATCTATCTATCTATGTATTCATGTATGTTTTCATTCATCTAACTCTTTAGGTGTGGGGCCACCGCAGAACGAGCCAACACAGCTTAATTTTTTTGCTGGTTAATCGAACTACTTTTGGATCCCTATGATCTTCCCCTGCTGCTCTTATACCTGGTCTGGTTCTCTTGTGTTGTCACTGCTGTTTCTGCTGGTGGTTTCTGCTGCCGCTGCGATTGCTGGTGTTGTCGTTCATGATGACGACGACAACGATTACAGCAACGACGACGACAATGATGATGGTGGTGATGATGGTGATTATGGAGGTGGTGATGTTGACGTTGTCAACGTCATGGTGTTGGTCATGTTGGATGATTTTTGGGTACCCCAGCTTTTAGACACCACCATTGAGATGATCATTCTCAAGCAGTGATCATGCTCATATCAATCTTGATCAATGCATGATCAACAAATAGTTGATCAACAAATATCAAGCTCAGCATATCAAGCTCAGCATATCAAGCAATGATCATGCACTTATAGTCATTTACAGAAATAAACCAAACATTTTGGGGGTTCCCTATTTTAAGAAACCACCATAGTCTTGCTTTATGTTGTTGTTGGCGATTTGTGGTCTCTCGTTGTTGGTCAAGCCACGGGGCCCCAGCAGCATTTCACTCGCAACAGGAGTTCTTTCGATCCGGACGCTCTGCCCTCTCCGAGGCGGGCAACTGGGGGAGGTCATGGTGCCGTTGGGGAACACATTTGGAAAGGCTGAATGACGAGAATGATGGTGAATCAAACTAATGGTGACCCAGGATGAAGCTAAACCCCTGGTTGATTAATTGGGGGGGTCACCATTTAAAAGGGAAACCAAGGCTTTTGGGGGATACCCCCCCGATTAATAAATCAACCAGGTTTTTTTTAGTCCTAGGTTACCATTAGCTGAGTATGGTCAGCTAAGAGTAGTTTAGCTGAATCATGTGATGGTCAATCATGGCCAAAAGCAAGTTCATGGATTTCCAAACTGACACTTTAATGACTGGATCCTCATGATTCCAATGATTCGTGAAATCATCTGATGGTTAATCATGGTCAAACTACTCATAGCTAACCAACAGAACCATGATTAGCCATCACATGGTTAATCAAATTACTAACCATGATTAGCCATCACTATAGCCATCATCCGATAGCTAACCAGCCGCCACCAGAAGCCAACCATGCGCTTCGTAAAAGCTCGGAGAGCTCTGAGAACGACCAAACCGTTGAAGTGGTACACGGCAACGGTGGCTGTGAAAGATAGCAGCCGGTTTTTTTTGGATCTACAAAAGCACACACAAATATGTGTAGATCCCATACAGATGGACACAGATGGATTACAGATGGATTACATATGGATCCCTATGCTGTATGCATGTGTTTCTACTTACTTGTGCAGACGGATATATGAAACAGCATTAACATATTCTTTTTTTTTGATTTTCTGCCGGTTGCGGGCTCGACTTTTCCCAGGGGCTGGAAAGTAAACAAAAACAGAATTCCTGCTCCCATGCTTCCCAGCTGCACCGGCAGCAGCACCAGCTGGACTATTTTTTTTGTTTTTAAGAATCTAGTGCCCCCAAGTGAGGGTCCCTCAAATTCTGAACTGAGCAGGGGGAAGATGCACACATACCACAGGGATGGAAAAATATCGAGCCCCTCAAATTCTTGTACAATAGATTCTTTTACAGTATATGGACTGTATAGATATATGCAAATACACAGGCAGGTTTACATGCAGACCACCCTGCCCACTACATCTGCGTCAGAGCGTGCGAAATGTACATATACCGTACATTTGAATACTCAGATTTTTTGCATGTTATGTGTACATCTTCAGTGAATGATTTTGCATACCAAAAAATCAGTTCCCCTGTTGTTCTCCGTACGTAGCATTAAACCCCGCCCTCCCCTGATTGTGTGGAGAGTCTATCCGTAGCTTTAGATCATCGCCGAGGATTCACAACCATCATGAAGCATTATGAATCTTTATCTACTAAACCTTATTGATCATTATTGGCCATCATCATTTCTCAGCAATCACTTACCAGCCTTAGCCACTCTTGTTAGCCAGTATTGTCTACTATTCACTATCGCGAATTTGAATAATTATTAACTACACAGACATCATGAATTAGCCAAAAAACCATCATTCACAATTCTTCTGTAAAGCTTGACCAGTATCAACGACTATTGTGATTAAGATCACTTGAACCTTTATGAAGATCACTGATCATCATTACCCATCATTGACCATCATCAGCCATCATGAACCACTATATTTCCCATCATTATTGGTTATTGTCCCCTCTAACCAGCCTATGAAGCATCATTAACCATCTCTAACCATCACCAACCATCATCCACCATCATCCACCATCATCAACCATCATCGATCATCATCCTTAACCATCACCAACCATCATCTACCATCATCACACATCATTGATCATCCTCTACCATCATCAACCATTATCGATCATCATCCTTAACCATCACCAACCATCATCTACCATCATCAACCATCATCGATCATCATCCTTAACCATCACCAACCATCATCTACCATCATCAACCATCATCGATCATCCTCTACCATCATCAACCATCATCGATCATCCTCTACCATCATCAACCATCATCGATCATCATCCTTAATCATCGACCAATGGCCATGAATCAAGATGCCGTATCCAAGGCGAAGCCGCTCCCTCTCAGTGGAACCCCACCTACACGCGCGGAGCCCTGGCCCACGGGCGACCAAGCATGGCCCGAAACAGTGATGCTGAACAACCACAGGGAATGGAGTAATGGTCAATTAATAGGATTAATAGGATCAAAGTTAATTAAGATGGTTAATGATTAATCTAGCAATCACATTCATCCTTAATCGTGATTGATGATGGTTCAGGGTTTGCTTTCAGATGGTTAGTAGTGGTACCATAAGGAGTAATACGGGTTAATGATGGTTAAACATCGTTGATCATGAATGATGTTGGCAAAGGGGAAGTAACTCCACCCGAACACGATTTTCCTGGAACTGTGGTTCATTGGGAGCTGATAGTGCCCGATGCCGTCACAAGCAGAAAGAGTCGTGGTAGTTTCCGCGGCACTTTCTGTGAGGGTGAAGCATGACTACCAATGGGGAAACAAGCCGATTTCTGGTTTTAACTAATGTTCCAGGCTGCTCTCAGTACCACCACCTTCGTCCAATGAGAAATGCAGATCATGAGCAGGTTCGCATTCAGCAGCTTGACCCAGCAGAACAACCAATTCATTTGTTTTGGCTCATGACAGCGGAACCGCACAGAAAACAACTACGGTCACCTGCGATCAACCAATAAGGCAATGCTTTGCTATACACTTTTGTCTTTCCACTGATTGATTCATAAGGAATGACCTAGCATGGCTCAGAAGTGTGAAGAGAAATGGTACTGTTGGAAGTTTCACTTGAAACAAGCAGCAAGCTCTTTTCTTTCCATCAGATCAGATGAGTACATTTGGGGGCACCTCCATAGATAGTTGGTTTTCCATGGGTTTTCCTAGTGAGAATGACCATATGACTGGCATAACTTGGAATGGGTGGGGGTACCTCCATGCCATGCCGAGCTGAACGACCGATCCGTTGCGCAGAGCTGAACTGCAGGACGAAGGCCGACCCTCAGATCCCTATGGATTTTCCAGGCGCCCGAGTTTCGTGCACGTTGGGATCTCGAGAGATGGACCACACGAGTTGTGTGAACGAAGGAGGACTATTTGGAGTGGAGAAAAGCATAGAAATGCGATGTTCAGCATGTGTCAACGATGGCTGCTAGCTGCTTGTGTTTGCCCTTCCTTTTGCCTTGAGTCTCCGTCTGACGATGGCACGAATGTACGCGGGGTCCACAAATCATACGTGAAATTAGAGGATCTCAGATAATGATTGTCATCAACTCCATGAACCATCAGAAAAATCTTGGCTAACAAGCTGTATTGACCTTCTTCGAGGAACCCATTTTTTGCGGCTCCGTTTGATCTCAGGATCCGGGGCCCCAACCCCTGACCGCCACGGTGAACCACCTGGGCTGCCAGGAAACGCCTGGTGTCTGGAGCCTCCAACTACTCCAATCGGTGGGGTCTCAACGCCGAGCCGTGATGGCCAACGACCAACGCGACCACCAACAGCAACGACCACCATCACTGTTGACTCAATGGTTGATGCATAATGGGTTTACATGGATTTACTATAGTGAATTGCGGTTCATTGTCATGGTTCATGGTGGTGAAATATGGTGAATTATTGGATTTTGAGGCGGACTAGCACTTTTTCTGGTTCTATCGGCAGATTTGTTGGGGACAGTTCCAAGTCATTGTGGTAGATTCTGTGAAGCCGTGCCCCAGCCTTACAGACGTTCCAGCACTGCCCATGGACATTTTCAATCATGCTCCCCTACAGCATCGCGTACGCGCTGTGAAAAACACCACAGCTTTTTAAACAGGCTGTTTTCATGTATGTGTATATATACACCTACATATGATTTATTTATTTATTTGTTTCTTTCTTTATAAATATATTTATAGTTAATTATTCATATAGCAGATATACTTATATATGCACCTGTAACTAGAATATCCCAAGTGGTTCATCAACTGCCACCCATGGACGGCGCCTCGCAGCCATTTCAGCTGGGCTCAGCGCTCACTGCCATCTCAGCTCGCCATCGATCTCACGCCACTTGCCACGGCGGTTGCCACGATGATCCGGGGCTGGCGATGATCATGGTGAACTAATGGTGAACAACTGCTTCAATGATGGTAAATGATGGTTCATGCATGCTTAAATGATGGTAAATGATGGTAAATGACGATAAATGATGTTTTCGATGATCAATCTAATGGTGAAGTAATGGTGAACAACTGCTTCAATGATGGTTAATTAATGCTTAAATGATGGTCAAAGGGAATCGCAATCCGCAGTGGCGCAGTGTAAACGTTCCGGATTTTGGGACGGTAATTCTTGGACGTTGTCATCGATTCTTGACATGTTAAGCCTTTGGAGAGAGTGGGATAAATTGAGATAACATCAAACTGTTGCCAGGGTGTCAAGTTGAGTAAGGGAACATGCCCCAGTTGTCCGTCGGACAATACTCACAATACTTCTCTGTCTTCCCGTCCCCCGGAAATCTTTCTCTGCCAAAGGTGTCGCATGCCCCAAAGGTGTCGCACCCCTTGGGAGCCGTGGATTCTGCCAATTCTCAGAAGGGCTCTGACATCAGGAAAAGGGAATTTATCATTCACAGCAATCACTAGCCATCATTGACCATTCATCAAGCATCAATCGATAAACAACCAACCACTGACCCATCATCAGTTTACCATTTACCATCATGTGCAGTAAACTAGCTTTGTTAGTTGCCTTGATTGGATTCAACAGCAATACGTGTATATATATATATATGTATATAAATACATATTATCGACCATTACTAGCGATTCGTCACGCATTAACCACTATTGCCAATGCCCTGTTGCGCTAGGGATGGTGTGCCACCGCAGTCCCGCCATCCCGATCGCTGGCTGGTGATCCAGAATAACTTTGTAGAGCCCTCGTTCGCTCTACTGGTCAGCAACTACTATTATGGTACATTCTGCTATGGTTGATTAATGGTTGATTAATGGTAGTAATACCGGTAGATTAATTAGTAAAGCGACCGGTGTCAATAGACATTCTGCTTACTGACCGGTAAAGCTATGGTTGATTAATTGTTGACTAATGGTTGGACCATTGTTGATTCTTCTTATTATTATTACATTCTGCTTCTGATTTCTTGTTTTGGTATGATACTGCTCTGAAACCCATCTTAACCCATTGGGCCCCAAAAAATATATACGACTTTTATCTGGGTGTTGGCAAAATTGTAAGAACCACCCTGGCTGACTGGGATGTTGCTAGCTTTTTGGATGCCTAAACCCCTGGCAAGCGCGTTGTGATGCTTGTGAGGCCGCCTTTAGAACAGGGATGTCCAAGCAGGAGCAGAGCCAGGGAAAGACCTGCCCGTAGGCTCAAGTCAGTTTGGGGTACCCAAAAATGGTTGGTTTGTTGTTAAAACTGGTTATTAATGGATGATTCGGGGGAGTCCCTGTTTTGAGAAACACTCATTTCTTTGAGGTATCGTAGCACATAGCAACAAGAATGGGATTTTGCGCGACTGGAAGGGTGATGATATTTGAAACGGTTAGATGCCATCCATCATTGTGAAAGGGGGTACTGCTCCTCTATTTGTGCACAGCAACCATCAACCAGGTTGAATGGGTACAAGAGCATTCAAAACCCTCAAACAGACAAGTTAATTAAGAATCATTAACCTCAGTCACTTTGAATAGAAGCTGACTTTCTGTAGTCACAATTTACCAACAACGGTATAAGATGGAACTATTGGCCTGAAGCCAATCGTATCTGTGTGTATTTCTTGTAGGGGGTGTACGGGTTACCTTTAAGAATCCCAAAGAATTCGCAATAGGATGCAAGAAAGACTCCAAGACATGTTGAGATGCAGCCCGCAACAGCATCCACGAAGCCGAAATTTCTTTTGGACTCCCAGAACTTCGCGGTTTTTCAGGCACCGGTTTTTCCAACGGGATCCGATTTACAGCTGCGCAGCCTTGGTTCAGGAGTCTTTCCGTTACACTTCGCCCTGCCGCTACTTCTTGGCTGGGCGCTGTGAACGTGTCGTGGCACAACAGGGCCAGGTCATGGGAAGTGCTTGGGCGCTTGGATGAAGCCCGAGTTCACCATGCAGAATGTCACTGCCAAAACCAGTGGCTGAGGAATTGCCAGGCCGCATCTCCAACCAAGATGGTCATCACAAGAGCCGATACCTCACCAAGAATGGTTGCAACCAGCTGCGAGATCGATCAACCCACAGGAGGGTTCATGTTGTTTAACAACAGCGGTTGGTGCTGGTCAATCTGTTATAAACAAGAGTGACAATAGATGACATTACATTACTCAATCACGGTTGACAAATGTTAGACAGCTCTTAAAGGCTATTACTGATAGTTGATTGCTCTCCCCTATCGTGAACGATCAAGGAATAAAGCATGGTTGAGAATTGATCAACCATTGCATTGGCAATCATAGCCGGACAGCGATAAAAAACTAATTATGGTTGGCTGTTCAACATTGTTCAACCATTGATTCACCATTATTCAAGCAATTTTTTCACCATGATTCGAGCCCTTTATCACCACTTCAACCATTCTTTTCACTGCTTAACCATTATCAACCACCATAAGCAGGTTGATCCACTCCTCATTGTTTCACCATCAGGGTACAGCTCGTCAACACCACAGAACCAGGTGGAGACGACTGCCATTTTGCTCACGATGAGTCTCAATTTGAGACGCCGAGCGGCGACCTGAGGATGCGGCAGGCTTCAGTGGGCAGGCTTCATGAGGATGGTGGAGGTGCTTGAGGATGGTGAAAGTGCTGCAGGTGCTGCTTGAGGATGGTGAAGGTGCTGCAGGTGCTGCTTCAGGATGGTTTTGAGTGATTCTGATGCTCAATGGTTGTTAATGATCCTTGACCATGATCATTAGTGATGTTGAGCATTATGGTTAAAGATGGTTAATGATGGATGACAGTTGATGGATTCATAAATGGGTCGTGGTGCTCGATAAGTTGGTTTTTAGATCGATAATGGTTCAGGATCGTTGATAGTGGGATGATTGTGGTTGATAATCGTTGCAAACGGTTGATAATGATTCTTAGTGGTTGGTAATGAAAATGGGTGAACATATTTGATAATGGTTGATAATGATTAAAATGATAAATGGTCCATGCTGTTCAATGATTGCCAATTTTTGGATAGCCAAGAGCCACCAGAAAGCAACCATCATGGTCGATTCAACCTGAGGTCCCCGATTCTCCACCTGCAAGGCTGTGATAGGTTGGTAGGCGCTACGCATCTCGTCACCAGGAGGGGAGTGAAGACGAGCTACGGGTGGCGCGACAGCCGTGTGCCTGTGTTGTGTAGGTTCGGAAGCGTCGCAGTGCGTCCCAGAGCTGTGTCTATGCCTTGTGTAGGTTCGGCAGGGCTAGTGGCGGTCAGCGACGGTCATGTGTAGATGTACTTGCAGGAGTGCTTTGTCAAGGAGTGAGCGTTCACCAGCGCGCGGTGCCGCGAGCGAGTGCTGCGAGTGCCGCGTGTGAGGCATCCCAAAGCTCTCTGTGTGTATGCATGTGTGTATATGTGTCATAGGTGCAGAAGCATTGCGATCAGCGATGGTCATGTGTGGATGTAGGTCCGTGAGTGCTTTGTCAAGGATCGAGCGTTCACACATTTTTTGGTTTAGTTTTTAGGTTCGCTGGCTGTCGCAGTTGGACCTTGCAGCTGTCAACTGTATTTTTTCACAGGGCAAAAAACAAATTGTGACGTTGTTTCACCCAGACTCAATTGAAACGACAGTATGTCAGTTGAAGTGCGGGCATTGCTGTATCTCGTGTCATGACCCTCATGCAAAGCAGCTGGGCCTGTTAGCAGTGGGCTATCATTGGCTAGAATTAGCAGTTGCTTTACTTCTGAGACACACGTGATTCATGGGTTGATCAATTTATTTAGTGACTGGTTAATCTTGAGTCAGAGCCTAACATTCTCATTAAATGAGGGCATGGGTCAGCTCATCATGTATTTCTCCCTGACCCATCCTGACCTGTGGATGATTGAATCAGCAAGAAACCACGTATATCCAACACAAGCAGTGCATATGCGGTCCAGTTGCCATCCGCTGATATGGGAAACTATCAGGCAGCACTTCACCAGTGTGGCGCCCTTGGCAGGCGCATGGATTTATGAAATGCCAATGGATGGCACAATATTGCCACCATACCTGTTCTGATGACTGCTATGACCGCACATTTCCTCTCTTTTCTATCGAGGTCATGATTTTCAGACGTCTGGCAAGTGCAAGGCACGATGGGCCGACGCGACTGGCTTCCAGGATGGATGACGGATTGTCTCAGTCGCAGCTGTGTAGCTTGCTGCAGGCATCCCGAATGTCTCAACCCGTTGTGCACGGGGGTGTGGGTCGATACCAGGCCCCTTTGCGCTGTGAAAACATCCCGAGAAAACGACGTGCCCTGGATGGGCTCTGCTTTGTAGAACCCATTGAAAGCAATCTAGGGGAAATATCACTCCCACTGAACCACTCTTCATAGATTTGCGTGTGCAAAATATCAATTTCTTGCATCATGTGAACTTAACGTGTGTGTGTATATATATATATATATAGAGAGATAGATAGATACATTCGTGTAAAACCAATTTTATGTCAACCACACTTATATAAATGTGTGAATGTAAATAGACATATACATGTATATATTTGATAGAATCATAGATATTTGTGTATATGTATGATATTATCATACATATACATAAATGTAATAGATACATGTAAATAACTTCTCACAACATATGCCAAATGCCAAGTATTTGTCTTGTGACTGCAGCTCCGCCAGGATGGGAGCAGGCAGAGCTGCGGGGTGTCCGTTGTGCTATCCCGCCTTTAGCTGCGGGGCACCGGTAAGGCTACCAGGAGCTAACAGGAGCCACCCCGAATGGTAGTTGAGTTGTAGCCAAGTCTCATCCCAATGGTGAATATGATGATCTCCCACACATTTCGTCTATTGGTTGCAGATCGTGCTCTCTCAAGTGATTTCTCTTTCCAGATTGGTTTCACCTGTTGATGAAAGAGTCGCAAATTTGCGAAGCGGCTTCAGGGAGTCGCAGAAACTTATGAGACTCAGTCGCGCTGAAAGGCCGACTGGGCTTGCCATGGCAGCACCAACTTGCCATCCCCAGAGATAGCAAGCAGGTCACAATCATGGTTGCGTAACAACTTGAAACAATGGCGGGATGTGGCACTGAACGAGAAAGAATGATAACAAACATCAGGATGTACAGCAATGACATCGGCACTTAAATGAATAGGAATCCAGAAGATAGACCACAAACATCTACAAACAACCATGGACCATGATTGTTTGTCCACCATGCTCACCATTGAGGTCAGTCTCAGGGCCAACTCGCACTACGTTTGGAGAAAACTAACGGGTGATAGTGTGGCTACATGTACCACTTACGGAAGCAGTGAACATATTCTGGTTGGTGGTTTGATTGACATTTTCTTCATTTTCCCTATTATTGACGAATGGTTGGTGGGTTGACTACTGTCAGAGGGGTTGAAAGCACCAATCAGTATTTGTAAGATGTCTAGCTATTTTCGCTATACATATCAATCATCCTGGAGTAGATAGAACACCCCCAATACTCAATATTAAAACCATTTACCCACTGGGGACGCTCCAATTTCATATTCTTTCTACTCGAGGGTCACTATGTATAGATGGCTGCTCTGTATGCTACGGCTTTTCTTTCATCATGATTGACATACCGATTCTGCCGCATACGCAGATGCACATACAGAGAATCATGTACGTATCTATCTATTGAATGTGTTTACACATGGGATTTTCTTAAGATTGAGAACCCCAAAAAATGGATGGTTTGTTTCTGAAAATGATTTCTATGATGAATAGTTTGGGGGCCCCCATCTATAAGGAACCACCGCATGTAGACAGACATTTGTTTCTGCAGCCTGGAAACGCTCTTCCAACCAACACATGTGCCGAACTTTCCCATCTGTAGGTCGCATCAACAGGAAGAGGTGCGCGATGGAAGTAGTTCAGGAGTGCGCTGGGGACTTGGGACAGCTGGACAGCTGGACAGCTTCAGGATCTAGCTGAGAAACTACCACGAAGCACTCCCTGATTGATCAGCTACTTTGATGCTGTTGGTTGTTTGGGCTCATGGAAGAGTACGCTTCTGCCGCAAGATTGCATTGCAAAACAGCTGGGTATATCAAGTCACGTCACTTCTGTTTGCCCTGGACTTTGAATGGTGAGAGCAAGATGTATCCTCAAAGCTGCACTGCGCATATCAGAGTAACCTTTTTATATTTACTTATATGTAAAGTATATATATATATATACATGTATTTGTGCGCATATGCACATGCATATGTACATTTTTGCATGATATTGTCTTTCGCTGACTTTCAGACCAGTCTGCTTGGCTCGCCAACACTGGACTCCAACGCTTGATTGTTCTAGCAGCGGCAGAATCATGGGCCACCGGCTGACATGGAGCTCCCTGGTTTTTGATAAAGGATGCTTGTAGGGGACTACAGGAATGTATCTTCCAACTAAGCAGCACTAGCGGAACTCTGGTAGAAGCGACCAGAACCTGTCACTGTTCCTCAGATTCGAACATTTTCTCAGAAGTGATAGGTGTTTCCTGAGTACGATTTGCCCTCTGCCCCCAGGTGTTTCCCTGTGACCAGAAGTTCAAGCGATTTAAGGCTGCTTCATTTGTAGACATGCTGTCTTCGATCTTGCTCGGTGCTGTTGGGAATGGGTTCGTTTCACCCAGCTACTGGCCATGATCAACCATTCTGAACCTTCACCCCTACCATTCTCAACCATGTACCAAATTTTAATGAATGTCAAGTCAAGTCATTGTTCACCATCTTGAACCAATGCCATGTTGGAGCCTCGTTACAGGAGCAAGCGTGGCTGATTCGATGGAGTGGCGCGGCTGTTCGCTCACGCTTCCCAGCAACGGACACCCCATATCGGTCCATCTACTGTGTTTCAATGTATATATATATACATATAATATACATATACATATGCATTAGTATATGTATGGATATATGTATACATATGTAATTATGATAGACATACATATGTACAGGCATACATGAGTAAATGTAAGGACATGTATATCTGTCTTTTGTATGTGCAGACATATGAGTCAATGTATATATATATATATACAGTATCCATATGTAAATTATTTACGAAGATAGGACGAAGATAGGCTCCAATAAGCTACCAACCCTCGGCAAAACACAGCATGACCAAACCGGACAATAAACCAGGCGGAGGGTCTGGGCGCATTAACGCCCCCCCCCCA
>VSDK01006832.1:16560-38070 GCA_009767595.1 Symbiodinium kawagutii | reverse complement strand
CACTGTAGAGAAAACTCACCAGCTAGAGGGCTATTGAACTGGACCATCCTATCTATGGGTTTTACTAAACTTGGATGGCTTGGTTTGGTTTCCGGGACCCAAAGCTGGGTTTCCCCATGAACAGCGAACAGCTGGATCATGGACAAAGCCAAGTATTTTGCTCGGTTTGAAGGCTGGAATCTTTGATCAGATCAACATGAAGCAGTCACAGTACAACAACCAGTTGGCTATGGGTCAATATTGATCAACCAATAATGGTGGTTGATAACCAACAAACTGTAGGGAAACTAATGGTTAATGACAGGGAACCAGGGGTACGGGGTTTTGACCCACAGCCAGCTGTGAAATGTAAGCACTGGCACTATTCAAAGAACCAGATCTGCATGGATCGGTCACATCATTCATCGGTGACCCAGGATTCTTCGAATGAAACAGTGGCACTGATACTTCGACCTTTTATAAGCCAACTTTCCACGAATTCATGACCATCTGGGGGCATTGCCCGCTGATGTTCCCAACCGCCCAGCCGTGCGCTGACGCCAGGTTCATCGGGTGGTCTGGATCCCAGCGTGGTCTTATTGGCAGCAAGGTGCGGAACTCAGAGTGGCCGATGAACCAATGTGGGTGCCTTGCCAGGGTCGTGGTACCCCAACCATTGGAGTTTGCAAATGATCCTTGGCTTTGGTGGTTTGCCAATTTTGGTACCCTTATGGGGGCGAACATTTCGCTTGAAGACAATTGTGGATCTATCATCATTGATGTGATGGAGACAATATAGTGCAGTATGAGAATCCCAGAGGATAAAATGGGATGGTTGCGGTTGCGCTTGTGGTGGGGTGCTGGTGGTGGTGGTCGTTGTCGTGGTTGTTCTTGTTCTTGTTGTTGTTGTTGTTGTTGTTGTTGTTGTTTTTGTTGTTGATGATGATGATGATGATTATTGTTAATTGTTGTTTGTTAATTGTTGATTGTTGAGTGTTAATTGTTGATTGTTGCTATCTGTTCATCTTGCTGCTGTTGTCTTTGGGGGTGTTTTTCTTTTTTTGCGGTTGTGGTGTAAGGCAGTGAACCGCTGACAATTGTATCACAAAGCACTCCTAATTCCTCAAACCCAACAGACACGAGCATGGAGCGGACACCCAGGTACTTGTGCCAGACCCTGTTATCAATGCCAACTCAGGATGCCTAAGAGGTGTTTTTGCAAACTACGCCACTATCACAATGTATGATATGGTGGTTTTGTAGACTTGGGAACCCCAAAACTGGATGGTTTATTGATCATTATAAGCAGTATCGGATGATTTGGGGGACCCTGGACCCCTCCATGGAGAAGCGACCATAAACAGCGATTCAAGGTTTCTCTCATTCTACACACGCACGCACACACACACACACACGCAAAACACACGCACACACACACACACACACCGCGCACACGTCCATATATAAGCCCATTCAAACCTGAACTTATCATAGATGCAGTAAATTTGGGTCTTCTCATATGTGCATTAAAAAAACACACGTATATATATATATACCCATCTCTAGATACACACATAATATAAGAACATAGATGTACCGACATCTCCAACGCAGTCGAAAAGACTCGGCATCATGTCGCACTCTTCACGGCTTTGCTCGTCCAGGACTTTAGACAAAAAGTCATCCTGTGCTGCCAGTGCTGCTGTAAACTCAGTGAAGCGCCCCTTGGACCTTGAAGCACTGGGGGGCACTGGGGGGCACTGGGGGCTGCGGTTTCCGAGACTTGCCACCAACTCCCTGTCCAGCCAGAAATCTTGGAGTACAGAAAATATACATTTTGGAGGTTGCCAGGGAATTTTGATAGAGAGGATTAGTTGGTCAAAATGAGCGAAGTTGCCATCCTGCTCCCTGGAGTTTGTGCTGGCCAAAGGAACCTGAGGACTGTCAGTGCAGGAACACGCACATTCTTGGGGGAGTAGGCGATTCATGGGGTACATGGACCGTGGTGAAAGTGTATCCGCTTCCGGATACATACTACAAAGTAGTTGAAACCTCCGGTCTTGGTCAATCTCATGGCTTGCACGGGGAGATGTGGCTGGAAAAGCTATCATCGGCGTTGGACTCCCCAACCTCAATTGCAGTCTGCCAAGTTCAGGGCGCAGCAGTTTCGCTGACTAGACAGGATTCATTGTCCAGAAAGTTTCCTTAAAACTGCTGGTTTTCCCAATTGGAAGTTGCGCTTTTTAGGCTTGGGAGTACATTGTGCATGACTGATCCATCCTATCAGCAGTTTGTTTTAATTCCGATTTCTTTTTTGCAGGTGCGAGTTTCTACTCGTTGCCATCGACTTGCTTTTCAGAGACAACTGAGAAGGTGTCGCTGTCGTCTTCGTGTGTTGCTTGGTCTGAGCTTAGCAACTAAGCAGGTTTCCAGTGACAACAAACAGGTGCCCAAACGGCCAAACACGATGTCTACAACAAAGTCTATCGAGTGTGGGCCCCATGTGTGGTTGACAAGTCGATAACTTGATATAACTTACATAACTGGGTATGACATGCGGGAAACCCAGGAAAATATGGTCTTGAATCACTCCAGGGAAGGCATGAAAGATGCGCAGCATTCAGATAAGTTTCCAACGGTATCATCTAAGGCTGATGGATGGGTTTCACATGCAAACTGTTTGCATGCTGGTTTCCACTCCTATTCACTGATACATTCCCCTCCCTCAGCGTAGATTGAACATGATTGAACAACCAGCTATATGTGTATATATATATATAGATACATATGCATATATATATATACATATACATACAGTTTACATACATGTACAGTGTCGGTTGCTTAGATCCGAATCCTTCCAATTACACGATTCTGCAGTGAGTGCTTGATTCCAGGGATGCTTTCGGTGCTCTCGCATGATTCCATGCTTCCAACGAGCTTTGCTCAAGAAGACCTTGGGGCAAAACATTGCTTGTAAACTCACAAAGAGGATTTACACGACACAATACAAGACAGTCCACAAAACGTTGTACTCACTCCCAAAACACACGCATTGAGGGTTCCCACAAATCATAGTCACCCCGATTGGCCTTGGAGAAGCCCCTCTCTCAGCGCAACATGAGAGGTCCATGGGTCACATGTTGCCATCGCCACTGGGACGTTCCGTCTTTCATGCGAATTGTTGATCAGTGACTTGCAAGTGCTTCTGCCAGCCATGCGAAGCCACGGATCCGTTGTTGTTTTTTTTCTCCCTCTGTTTCAACCGATCGGTCGTCCATGTTCGGTCCATGGTGCCCTTGCACCATGCCAGTGCCATGGCGGTTCCCCGAGTTGGACTTCGTCCTCCTCAGCTCCGTCTGGTGACACCGTGCGTGGCGTCACCTCCACAAACGGCGCTGGCATCGCAGCGTTTTTTTTCGGTTCGGGGCCGATGGCGCAGAGCCACTGCAAGAGAGGCTGTCACACTGGGTCATGTTGGACGGCAAGCGTGTGTGGGGGCAGTTGTTCCTTGGAGAAATTCATGGCAGTTGATGGTTATGGATGTTTACACCACAGTTTCGGGGCCCTCGCCTTGCCTTGAACCTCGCTTCTGGTTAGAAACGACCTTCCAAGATCAATGCATTCATCATTGGATCATGCCGCAAAGCTCAGGTTGTTTTCTCCAACTGAATGCACCAAAGTGATTTACATTTATTGGACGGCGATTTTTCTTAATGCAACATTGTTGAACCTAGCAGGACCAGAAACCACTTCAGCAACTGTCTAGCAATGTTAAAAAACTGCTTGGATCCTTTACTTTGCTCGACCATACCCCAGCCATAGATTGCAATATCCAGCCATAGATTGCTATCACCACCCCCAAGATGTCCCAAGATCATATTGCCTCCAAGCCTTTACGGAGCCCGTGCGGAACCGCGTGGCGGTGAAGCGGATGACCTTAGTCGCGGCCATCCGTGAAGTGCGACTCATCGACATCCTGCGCTTCTTCCGCACTGTGCTGGCCACGAAACTGGGTAGGGAGCTTGGGAGGTTGGGAGGTTATGGTAGGTATGGAGGTAGGTATGGAGGTAGGTAGGTATGGGGGTTAGGGTAGATTGGTTGGTAGCTTATGGTTGGTTGGTTTTCAACGTCACCATACAGCTTCTAGCAGGTTTCAATCCCAACAGTAGAGTTGAAGATGGGGTCACCAGAAGAGCAGTTGACCAGTGGGGTTTCCAGTCTTTTCCAGTTGGTTTTGGAGCAATTTTTCAACATTGCCATGGACTACCACCCACGATTTGAGCTTCGAGGATCGGGGGAACTTGGGTTTCTCTCAGCACACCCGGGATAGTATGGGATAGTCATACCACGAAAAGACAATCACTTGCTGATGGGATTCACTAGGATTTACTGCAAAGACCAGGAGTTTGCAAAACCTCTATGGTCATCACAACGTCTGGGACAGTTGAGGATTCGTCCTTCAACGGGATGTTTTTGACGCTGTGATTACGGTGTCCCTAGGCCCCAGTGCATCTGCCTGCACTTGTGACAACAATAAATTTGGACAGGAAAGAACGTAAACATATGTAAGATAAGATTCTTTCAGACCAATAATTAACCATCATAATTCAGCCTGAACCAGGGAAAGTTTATCATGATCAACACCACTGAACAGGCTTGAAGCCACATGAACATTATGGTTGAAGACAAGTGAGCTACTGACAATGGTTATGAGCACACCAACTCTGCACACGACCCTGCACAGATCGTCCTGGGGGAATCTAAGGAATCTCTTGAAGTTCCCTTTTTTTGAGGCTGTGAACGACTTTTCAACGACTTGGTCGTTCATCCCCTATCCTTTACAAGGCATCTTTGCGGCTGTGATTTATACCTCTGCAGTGTTGCCTTTGGCAAACTATCGTTGCTCAGCCAAGAAATGCAGCTTATGATTTCCTTTTGTTCGGAATTTGTTTGCCCAATTTTCATAGCAGTATTCCAGCTCCTTTTCGGTGAAGCAGATTGAAGCAGTTGAAGCCCCAGGTTATATCAAAAGCTTGCAGCTGAAAGTGAAGTTCAAGAAACTTTACCAAGCTTATTTCCCTACTCTACTTCGGGACTTGATCTATGGCATCACTCGGCATTTCATGATGCTCAGCATGGCGGCGGCTCCAGGGATCCAGCTGTCGTTGGGGGACGAGACCTGCCGCATATTCATCTCCATTGCGGTTGCCTGCATGGCTTCGGCACCTGGGAATGAACTCAGGGCCTTTCGACTCCAACCCAAAAAATCGCGACTGCCACCTGCCGAAGAAATCCCGCGCTGGAGCTCTGTTTTTGTTTTCTTTTTTTTTTTGTTCGGATATGTGTTTTTTGTGTTTTTTTTGTAGATCGATATGTATGAACACAATGTATCAGTTTGCCACATTTACCAGTTTTTTGATGACTTGAGTGTTTCCACGGGATGTTTTCGAGCATCGTTAAGGGCTTCCCTCAGGGTGTGCTTCATGTTGTGTCTAGGCCACCCGCCGAGTTTTTTGAACTGCCGAAATTCCTGCGCTCTACGATGCTGGGGGCGTTGATCCCTGCAACTGCTATTGCGTCGGGGCATGTCTTGGTGGTTCTTTCATCCCCCTTGGGGCAATTCTTACTTCGAGGCACCGCCCGGAAATTGCTTGAGAAACAAGGACAAATGTGGTTGCTGTTTGAAGCAAAGCACGTTTTGACAAGGATTTTTCATGATTTTCCTTAGGATCGGATTTTTGAAAACTTCAGAGCAGCGAGATAGCAGATAGTTTCAACAGATAGGAGATAGAGTGTGGACAGTTAGGTGACAAACACGGAGATGTTCGTGGAAGTCTGACCGGATGTTGACCTCCTGTAGCCTCATTCGGGCGTGAATTCTAGCCTGAATTGCTGCGTGGCTTCCAGCCACCAACTTAGGCTTCTACTGTTTTTGGGGGGTTAGATTGCTCTACCATACACCCACTAAAAAAGTACAGTTTTGCGAAGGGATCTATGAGCCATCAAGATTGCAAAATCTGCCTTTTCAATTACATCTCCGGCTGAATTTCAGCCTGGAAAACCCGTTTCAATGCATTTGAGGGCTCAGGGTAGGATGATGTAGACGAGCCATGCAAAGCCATTGCCATAGATTGTATTTTGGAGAAATCTCTTCAGGCATACATTCGCACGTAACCGGCGGAAAATGGCGAAATGTGTTTTCTTTTTCTTTTTGTTTCAGCATTCTCAACTATTCAGCCTTACAGCTTTCGGGCTGAAATTCCAGCCTGCAGGGTTATGAAATTGATGGAAATTAAGAAACGAAAACGTTCCCACAAATGATGTAGACCCAACCAAACAGTGTGGGTTCGGCCCCGATCAGAGAAATTGGGAATTGAAACTGAATCCTGCCCCCAAGTCAGATCCTGCCCGCATGTCACTTTTCGCTGCTTTTCATTGTTCACCAGCCAGAAACGGAGGATGTGTCGCGCCACATCTGCGTGCTAATTAAGCATTTCTTCAACTTCCCAAGATGGGCCTCTGATTTAGAGGCTATGTATGCTATCAAGATGTGCTCGATGGCTTTATCTATACTGTATGCAGATGGGAAAGAAGTACACTGACAGACGAACAGCTATCCAGATGGGTAGATAAATAGCTATAGACACCTAGGCTAGACAGACAGATTATTTGGACTCACAGTTATATAGATAAAACAGGTAGGGTAGACCGATAGGTCGATAGATAATTGGACGGCAAACAAGTCCAATCTCAGATAGTGGGAGGTCAGACAGGTGATAGGCCAGATAGGCAGACAGACAGAATAGAAACAGATAGATGAGATAGATGGAGAATATATGGCTATGGATCAATATCAACCAACCAATTTCATGGGGGTTAATAACCAACAAAACTATAGGGAAACCAATGGCTAATGATGGGGAACCAGGGGTACAGGGTTTTGACCCATGGCCATATAGAATAGCAAAAAATTGATAGATGATGGGCAGACAGGTAAAATCAGGTAGATCGGTCGATTCAGATAGGCACGGGGAGAGGATAGCTGGTCATATACATGCTTGGCAGATCCCCCGAAAGGTATCTAGGAAGGCCAGTAGCCGAGGTAGATAGCTGTAGGCCTTCGATACTGGCTGATGGTTCTGATTTTGTTTTTCCATAGGTTGGCAATTTTTTCTCATAGGGGTTGAAACTACGAACCAGAGTACACATTTTTATCAAAACAGCTACGCAGATGTAGACAGTTAGCGAGGGTAGATAGAGTTGATACATGGAGAGATATCATTTTGTGGACAAGTGCGAATGGATAGGAAATGACAGGTAGATTGATTAAATAGGAAGGTTTTTAAGCAGATAGGTTCGAAAATGCACAATAATTTCCAAAAGACATTTATGATCTTTCAACAAAACTGAAAATCAAGAAACAGCTTTCATGTGCTTTCGTGAACACCTCGGCTTCCTACACGCCCTCGTTTCTTTTGAGAAACTTCCGCCCTGCCCAGTTCAGGGACTGAGAAATGGTCCAAAATTCAGAGGTGACAGCATGTTTCTGTGAATCTTGACTTGGTCACACCTTTTTGACGTCGAAGATTCTCCGAAGTTTTTTTCCTGCCGCCAGGTCTTGAGTGGATGCCTCGTCACGCATGGATCCCTCCACTCTTTGTGTCACTTTGGGCGGTGTTGAAATTGGAGCGAACTCGACAGTACTATGATCCCTATACTCAGAGCCGAATGCTGCAGGGACTCCGAGCAGACGCTCCCAATCGCCAAAGGCTGCCGTCCAAACAAACCGCCAGTGTGGCCACCACAGATCCTGCCAGCATCGTCGAAACGATTTCCGACTCTGAGGCTCTGAAATCTCGTGGGCAACAGCCTCGCAATGGAGGGATGGATGAAGGATATGAAAGCGTTGCGGATGCACGGGTTCCAACTGCTGGTGAGATTGCGAGATTTGTAGTGCCATCCTGTTGTTTGGTGATTGCCAACAGCTCTATGACCACCGTGGACAAAGCTTTCCTCGGTCGATCAAGTTCTTTGCAGCTTGCAGCCATGGGACCCGCAGCTTCTGTTTTCGACAGTGCCTCACTGGTGCTGACCTTTTTGAATACAGCAACCTTGAGTCTACTGGGGATGTCTGCTGGCGATCCGGAGCAGCTACGAAAGATCAGATCACATGCAATTTTCTTGGCCACCAGCAGTGGTTTGTTCTTGACCGTCTTTCTTTGCGCATTGGCCGGACCCTTGACACGGCTCATGGGTGCCACGGGTGGCATGTTGCCACTGTCCATGATCTACCTCCAGATTCGAGCCATTGGCGCGCCCATCGAACGTGGCACTTCTGTGGCCACTTCCTTTTGCCTTGCGGCCAAGGATGGAGCCACACCACTCATGGTGACCCTGGTGAGCATGGTCATCAACGTCATCGCTGATGGAATCATGAGCCCCAGATATGGTCTGGCGGGGGTGGCAGGTGCCTCGGTGATTGCCTCCTCCATTGGCTATGTTTATCTGATCCTTGCACTGGTGAGGTCGGATAGGTGGCCCAGGCCCTTCTCGTGGCCTCGGAACTTTCGGGCCATCTCTCGCTTTCTCCGCTTCGCCGGACCTGTGCTGTTGGCCGTTTTCCTGAAGATGTTGGTGCTGGCGAACATGACCACGGCGGCTTGCTCCTTCGGAACCACTGTGGCAGCTGCTCATCAGCTCTTTCAAACTTTGTTTCTGCTTTCTGCGGTTGCCATTGGAAATCCTTTCAGCTGGGCAGCGCAGGCCTTCATACCTCCAATTCTGGCAGCTTTCTGCGAAGGACGCGAGGCAACCCAGGTGAGTCGCAAATCCTTCTGGACCCTCCGGAAGCTCTTGGCCGGTGCAACTGGGCAACCATTAAACTCATATATCCAACACACAGATACCCACAGGCTGTGTGAATTGAATGATGCTGCTATGTTGTCAATTAGTATTGACCGCAATCTTACTCACCATTGCCATGCTTGCTATTCATCATCTTATACCATTAGTAATCATGACTAGCCACTGTCACATCCTTTTACCATCATCCTGTTTTGGATATACCCAGACCTGGCCTGGAAGCTCCTCGCAGACCCGGCAGTGTCTAGGCACTGCTTTTGTCCTTGACGGCCTCAGTGAGCGTGGTGATCTTTTGCCGGAAGTTTGGCTGGATCCTTTCGAGCGATGCAGAAGTGGTGGAAGACTGCCAGTTGTTGGGAAGTTTTGTTTCTTTTTCCATTGAACATGCTCAACATGAGTGGTCACCGCCATTGGTAACAAGTAACGATACTGGTCATGGTCACCGGTGCAAAACACAGTTTGGAATTTGGAATCCAAACCCATTTGGAGGTTTCTCAAAACATGGGAACCCCGAGAATGGCTTTACTACTATAGATTGCTAATGTAAAGGATGATTTGGGGTACCCCTATTTTGAGAAACCACCATTTCTGCAATCTTCGTGTCGGGATTCCAAGGAAGAGATGGCCAGCACCAGTCCAGCACTTATGCCTTTCTTGACCCTGTATCCATTACTTCTGACCTTGGAAGGTGCTCTTTACGGTGCGCAGGAACGAAGTACCGTCTTGTGGCTGAGTATTTTCTTCTGGTGGTTGTCATCGGCGTGTGTTGGTCTCCTACGACTCTGTGGCATTTTATGCCTCCAAAATTTGTGGCTGGCCATTGGTTTCTCGTGTGGGATTACCACCTTGGTGACTGCAGTTTTCGCTTTTCAACGAGCTTTGGCTCCGAAGGGTTATTTAATCCTCGAAAGCAGCCGTTAGGAGATGCCGCACAGGGGCCTGTGGATGCCTCTGGACGCTTACATCTCTGCTAGGGAAAGGGTGTGCCTGTTGCGCCGCCAAAAATGGGTCGCCAGTCGAGGGTCAGGGTGCTGGACAGCCGTCAGGAAGGGTCACTTCATGGGCTGGGTTCCCACCTCGAGATACCTGGAAGCTGGTGATATTGTGTCATTCGTCGTTGATCAGAGACCGTTCTGGAGATATTTGGAGTTTGGATTCTCATGATTGACTTTCCTCAGACAGTATTGACACTTCAATCATTGATGAAGTTGTTGCTATGCCTTGTTGCTTGTTGCCCCATGAATCGTTACCTGGGGTTGCTGGGGAGCATGGAGTACTTCCAGGGACAACTTGGGACCAGGATGATGAGACAGATTCGGTCTTTGAAGCTTGGGCTGCCAACGCAGAGGCCTGGGACAGTCCTCGTGGTGTGGCTTCTTTGTTGCGAAAATTCCGGGGAACAGGTGTGAAATCGACCATGAGATCTCAGAAGACTAAAAGATATATCGAATAAATATGTAAAGATCAATTTTCGTGATTGAATCTAGGGATTCTCCGAACCGTGGCCAAAGATGACAAAGCCTCGTAGGTGTGGTGAAGGCCACAGATGTTCAGGTCACCACCATGGGCCTCCGGGCGTCCCTACCGTATACGTTTTCTTGATCCCTAGGCCACTACCTTTGATGAAAGGAAGATGTTAGCATGTTTAACCAATATCAGTTGTCTCTGCTTTGATGTGTATACACGGGAGATATTGGGAGATGTCCCACTGGCTATTTGTGGGCTGATATTGGTTAATTACATATTGTTCCTGGCAATCACCAATAAAGATGACGGGTGTTGGTAGTCAACACTACCAAAATCTTTTGCATCATTAACCATCATCAAACGTGGAATGCAAAAACGTGCATCTGAAGCATTGCTTACCATCATTCACACCCATTGAGATCCTCATATGCCCATCATCTTCATGTTCTCGACCCCTGTAGGGCTGTGAGAGTCCCGACGACGTGATTATGCACAAGGTGCCACTGGTCTGTCGTCCAGGTCGTGTGGGGTAAGAGGTAGACAACAGAATTGCTACAGCATGGGCCAGCTACCTGAGTTTGAAATGCAGGTCGTTTCGAACTTGGGGGGCACACATTTTTTTTCAGCATCGGGTTGGTAATGGTTGGTGAATATGGGATGAAGATGGACGAAGTCAACCGGCAGTAAAGGGCCTATTGTTTACCAACCCATGAAGTGAGAATAGCCATTCACCAAACGTCACACAAGAGCGGCTTCAGGCATCCATGGCTGCTGTCACACAGTTTTTTCAACGCATTCACAGGCCCTGCTTCAGCCCCAGGTATTGCGGGTCAGAACTGATTTGTCATGTCCTTCTGTTTAAGTTCTGATCTGGGAAAATGTGAATGTTCTGAGTCTGACACCGTCGAATCTTTTCCGTTGCTAAACTTTCGCATACCTTCTTCTTATCTTGGTAAGAGAAGTCCGCCCTGATCCTATCTAATTACATCATTTTCTTCTATTCCTTGCGAAGCAACAAACCCTGGAATGACTTCCATTCCTTGGTCCGTCGCCCGGCGGAACGTGGAATGGAAGCAGACAGCGCGCCACAGAACCTGCCAGCGTGTTCGAAACAAAAAGAGTCTTTCTGAATGTTATCCAGTGCATGTTTGATCGTAGATCACAACTCTTTGTGCGAAAAGTGAAGGCGGTTCACCAATACGGATCTCCCATTATTCTTCGGTCAGATCGAGGGAAGACTGGTGGAAAATTCATGGATATGCCGCAACAAGCCTTGATATCCCAAGCAAATCATGCGTGATACCCCGAACTAGCGACTAATCATCGTCAACCACTCTCAATCATCAATCACCAGTCAAGTATTCATCAACCATTAGCCATCATTAAACTATGACTAACGAGCCGTCATTAAGTAATCATTGACCATCATTCATCATTGTTCATTAATTCACCACTATTGTCCATTGATCAACCTCATCAAACCATAAATTCACCCTCAACCCTGCAATTGTTGCCTATGAACTCATCAATGCACCCGTTGTGTATTGTGATCATTATCCATTGATTAAGCCAGCAACTGTTCCCATCATCCAAACATGGTTGCCCCTATCAACCATCATTCTCCTTTGATTGTTGTCCATAAGAGTAATCATTGTCCACTAATCATTCACCCAACATTGGTTTTTCTCATCATTCCCCATGGTGATAAATGGTGGTTTCTCAAACTCGGGGTACCCCCAAAATGGGTGCTTTGTTACTATCAATTCTCTTGCTCGTTAAGGATGAGTATTCGAATACGGGTCACCTATTCTGAGAAGCCGTCTTGCTTGTTTCTCAAAATACAGTTACAATCAAAATCAGTTCGTTGTTAGCAAGATGTGTTTATTATAATTAACTGACTATTATTAGCAAGCTGTTCAAAATTTGTTTATTGTCAACAATTTATATTCCCAACAATTGCTGGGATGATCAATTCCCATCACACACACGCAACTCATCCTGTTGCATCATCCCCACCGGGCGTGCCTTCCATGGGGCCAGGGCGTTCACTACGAGATGAGTATTCGCAACACGCCCCCTGCCGACAACGAAAGATTCCAAGCAAGGACGGATGATTCAGGTGACTTTTTTCAAGATAGGGGTACCCCAAAGTTATGGATGGTTTACTACTATGAATGATTAAGAATGGATGATTTGGGGCCCCTATTTTGAGAAACCACCAAATGCTCATAGATTCACCGCGGTCTTTTCTAGGATGAAATACACTGCAAGATTGGTTCTGCAAGATTACATTGATCCAATGTACACGACTTAAGTATGATGTAATGAAGTATTATGATAAGATGTGGTTCGAAAAAGGGTTAGGGAACTGCAAGATAATGCTCAATACTGAAACTATTGTCATGTGAACCCAGGATGATGCAACGCCGGTGGATCATCAATCATCTGATGAATTCAAAAGTAGTTCTTCAAAAGCTGTGAATCACGGCGAATCACGGCGAATCGTTTTCATACAGTTGGTTAATCAGATGCTCTGCTTTTTTAATATTCATGGTCAAGTTTACCGTGTTTCGTTTGGGATCAGCCAGCGGTTTAATCACTAGAAAGCCAAACTCTATCAACCATGTGATTGCTTCTTCGCACGAGCAGTGGTCATGAAAGCTGCCTGGTTGGTTGATTGTTAGCAATACAATATAAGATAAGCACCGTTGAAATAGGCTAATCATAGTGAACCATTGAGGTTGGTGAATGCTAAATATGTCGTGACAAAAATGTGGGTGTATCCATCGATGGGTGCGCCCCTATCATGGCAATTTCGTACTTGGTAGGGACATGACAACGCATGGGTGATGTTACTAGGGTATCTTGAGACATACCTCCTGATGCATGATCAGTTTCACATGTAAACCACTGAGTGCAGGGAGAAACCACCCACTAAGTGCCGGAATTTCTCCCTGGGACATCGATGTTCATTGCCTCATCTGTCTGACACGGACAAGAGCATGCCCTCTCATGCTGCTTGAATTGGATTGCTGGGTGCTGGGTGCCGCAGCCTTGGCGGTCCCAACATGTCACACCAGTGAGGCTTCGACTGGATCCTCCGAGGTTCATCAGTTTTGGAGTTGCGGGTACTGCGAAGAAGTTGTTGCAACGTTCCCTCTCAGAGCCCAGCCTGAACGAGCGTGAGTGAGGCCCACGACGGCCGGTGGAAAGCAGGTCTTGGGCCTACCCTTCCGCCGAAAGTTTGCCTACTAAACGACCAACCCAAACTAGAACTATAACAAGAAACTATTCCAATTGAAAACATTGTCCACTTTTGGAAGTCCTTTAAAGCACCTGGGGCTGTTCAACATGAGTCAACTGGGTGGCCGCTGGCGTCAACTTCAACTCACCATTGCTAGTGGCAAATAAGTGGCTGAGAATGAATGATAACTGCCAGTGATCATGAATGACAACGGCCGGTAATAGCGGGCAATGGCTAGAAATTGCTACTACTGGCTGACATAAGTAGTTCACTAATGATGAAACTTGTTGATAAGAAACCATGATTTCCAGGCTTGGCACGCGGAAACCACATGGTGCACGAGTGCGGTCCTCCTCCTGCGACAGGCTGTAGCTCCAATCTGAGTGGCTTCTTATTTTTCCGGCAGATCTTTCTTGGATCCTGAGCTGGGATCCAATCCTGGGGAGGGAGGCTAGGAGATGCCAGGAGATGCCAGGAGCCAGGGGAATCCAGCAGCGTTTCTGGGAGTGGCAAGGGCGGGTTTGGGCGGCAGATGAAGACAAGGTGCTGCCAATGTTGAAAGGCACTTGTTAGTTGAACTATGAAAACTTGGAAGCCTACCACAAGCTACACATGGGACATGAACATGATGTCATTTATGCAGCTGATGAATGGTTCCTGTTTTCGGGTTATTTCAGTCGGTGTCCGGGTATGACCTGTTCACGACAATGTTGGAGTATCAGTACACTGCTGATGGCATCACATATGGCAAGTCAACAGGTTTGCAAGTCATGTCACAGCCAGTGCAATTTCGAGGACGCTTACTAGGTACATTGACCACATGAAAAAAGAAATCAATGTAAATGAATGCTATACAAGTCATTTCAGAACAACAACAATCTATGTAAGAGTATACTTGTCGGCAGGTACGGTCGCACATCCAAAAATATCCCACCTGGTCGGAAACAGAACGTGACGGCGTAATGGTTTTTCACGTAAGCTTCAGGCAGGAACTATGGAATTGTCCATGGTATTTTCCTTCATCATGAGGGTTCTTTGTATCCGCATTAAGGGATGTTTTCCGTTCTTCGGGTGTTTCGCTGCAGTGGTAGATGAATCTTGTTGCAATTCTATGACCTCCAGTGATACATCCTGAACATGCAATGGCGCTGGCGCCACAGCACAGCGCAAATTTCACTCTCTGCCTTTTTCTTCCTCACATTTTGGACAGTTGAGTTTCGCAGAATTGAAACAAGTCAGAACATTGAGCATTGCTGAGACGCACCAGCTGCGGATTCCAACAGAAATTCCAGGAGACTTGGAGCTGAAAGAGCATGTGCAATCAACACAAGTAAAAAACACATGGATTCATTCTGACCTGCTAACCGTGGAAAAAGCTCTGAACAATATTTAAGATCTGCAAGAAAAAGACCATCGTAGACCTTACCATCCCAGTACCCCTGGCCCCACCCGGACAACTCGCTGGGCCGCCGGCACTCCTTGTCCTTGACTTCCCCCATGTCAACATCCCGGGCCCCACCCGGGCCCACGACCCCATCCATCACGTACATTAACACGTAGCAGCTGCAAGTGTAGATGTTCACATCCCACCCCACTACATCAACATGATCAACATGTAGCCGCTAGTAAAATATTCACGACTACTTTGAGTTCGATTTTTGGCCCGGTGGCAAAAAACATGCACATAGATTTGAGTGATGCGTTTACCGTATATCTATCTGTTTGTTCGTTTGGCTGTCTATCTGTCCATCTACTTATCTAATTGACTATCCATCCATCGTATCCGTCTATCTATCTCAGCTATCTGATGTATCCAGCTCATCCATCAGATCCATCTTATTTTTTGATTCTGATCCAGCTTATTTATCTTATCTTGTCTACCCTATCTACCTTATCCACCTTGTCTACTTATCTACTTTTATCTACTACCTTATCTATCTGAAATCTCTCTAATCTATCTTTGGCATGTATGTCGCGTGCACGTGGGCCAAACCATCAGAGTCTGTGTGTAAAACACGTTCGCAAAAGTGTAAGTACACCTTACTCACATTGAAGGATGTTGATTGAATGTGGGACCTAGTCCCTTCCGCTTATTGATACGTTATGAAAGACATCGTTGGCAGGCATTCTTTCACACAAGTTGGTACCCTTGTCAGAGAATGTTTATCAGTACAAATACTGGTGTATGTCAGGCATTTCATTTGGCATACTTACCAATACATCTGTCCAAGAATTTGGATTCGATGTGTGTAGATATAGGTTTTTCCTCTGTTTTCGTCAAAATCCTCTGACAGGAAATGCATCTCTTTCCTTGTGCAACACATTCAACCTGTCTGGGGGAGAATCTGTTGAAAGCCTTTTTCTGGGACTGGAACTGACAAGGGATAAAAAGGCCACGTCGATAAGTCGAGGGGTAGCAGGGCAGGTTACCGAGCTGGGTAGAGCTGGGCATCTGAGAAAGATCGATTTCTTTGTGCGCACAAGTTGCAGAGCCGGTGCTTGGCTTCAGAGACTGAGTGCAGTTGGTTGGTGAGCGGTCCGCGGCAATGATACGTTTTTTTTGCAGAAGGTCGTGTTGTCAACAGAAACTTCACTGGAAAAAGCAAGCTTGAAGCTTGAGCTTTTGAAAGAACAGCGGTCGATCCTCACCTTTTCTGCCAATTTCTGCTGGTCAAGAATCACCAATTCGAACAGCAACTTGAAACAGTCAACCTTGCTTGCTTTTACTGTGCCCAGAAGGCGGTGCAGTACTGCCAGATCATGCTTGATGCCCTGACCGGCCATGCTGCTATGCAAAAACAATTTATCTATTTAGATATTTACACTCATACAGATCATATACAGATATGATGGTGATGTGATGTATATGTATAAAGGGTGAGAGTTGCCTGATGTTCAAGTGCTGTAGTTCAAGTGCTTTCAAGGCTTTAGTCCGCGTGTCGAGCAGGATCAGGCATTGAGTTCTTAAATGGGAATAAAGACAGATGTCGGAGTTAACTCTTGATCCCATTTCAAAGCCAGTTCACTTTCAAACTTTCCGCTGGCGGCTTCCGCCAGTTCGATTGGGCGCCCAGAATGCCTCTGTTTCACCCGGCCCTGCGGCCTCTACGTTGCGTCGCCAGGTCACAGCCTGTAGCGCGTGGCGTGCCAAATTCAGCTCTGGTGCTTAACTTTGCTCACTGAACTATGCTGTTTGTGGGGAGTCTGACACTGTTTCACTCATTTTCATTCGATCATCGTGGATCAATGAGAATCAAAAAGCATCACCGTAATTCACGAATCATTAACCATCGTGTTGCTTTCAATTTGAGCAGGTTTTGCTGCTGTAGCTGCCCCGACTTGGAGAATTGTGGGGAGAATTGACGTAGAATCATCTGATCATGAGAGGCTGGTGGTCTGTAAGTTGGGGTACTGGGTCCGCTCGAACCATACACGTGGTGAGACGGCCAACTACTTAACGGACGCTCTCAGATCTCGAAGATATTGGAGTTCTTCCACGTTTGGGGATAAGCGTTTTTAAAACCTTTTTTCTAGCCATGTGATTCTTAACTTCTTCAACAGAACCCCAATTTATGGGCAACCAAATAGAACGGCAGCCTCGGAAGGTCTGTCAGGAGAAGCGGAAGGAGGAGTGACGCCAACATACGAACCCTAACGCATCAATTTGGTGAGAAGCTAAAATGATTTCTACTTCCTATTCCCAATAGCGACAAGCACAATACATGCAAGACAAAGATTGAAGAACATTTGACAGTATCTATGTGCTCATACCCCGAGAAGAGTCTATGATAGTCTGTGACCTATGCTGGTGTCCATGTTGAGTGTTAGTATTGATATCAAGAGTTTGCAGTCGCTTCCTGACAGCGCTCGGCCTTGCCAAAAGTGTTTGAGCTAGAGAGGAAGGAGTTTCAAGCAGCCTTTTTGGAAGCGCTGTTGCTCATGGCCAGCTCGGAAAGCCGCTCACAGAGTGGGAGGGAGGACCTAGAAACGCTCGCCACCGTCGGTATCCAAATCTTCAAATCTGCAACAGTGAAAAACGCATTGGTAGGATTAGATCACCACCAACATGGCTGTTATTCCCACCATACGGCCATGCATTTTTTCCAATTCTGTTCGATATGAAGACAGATCGGGGGTGAAGCACAACTTCCACAAGCGCACCCCGATCCACAGATGTGGCGTCCCCGAGCGCACCCAGCCATCCACGATCATCCGCGTTGCGGGGGCGGCTTCTTGGTATCTTCCTGCCTTCCCGTGGGCGACGTAGATTGCCAAGCGCCCGGCTCCCCGAACAACCCCTGGGTCAAAGCTATGAGGGTTGGAAGAAAAACTGGAGCCAGAGTACATCTTGGATCATCTTGGCCAGGGAGATGTTGACCAGTCCTTTTCATTTTTGCTGACCAGATCTTCCAGAGCATTTGTTGCAGGCCTTCTGGGGTGACCTCAAGTGGACTTCAACCATCTCAACTCATCATCCGACACCCTTTTAAACTCCAAGCGGCCTCGTTTTTTTAACATTCTTTTAGAGTGCATCCTCACTTATACTAGCTGGTTGTTCTAAACATTTTGCATAGTCAAAAAACCAACCAGTAAAATATTGCCAATGGCGACAGCACAGGATCCTCTAATTCTTGGGTCGTCTCGAGCCCCGCACAGATTCTCCAACCACGTCTTCAAATTGGTGTTTCTCAAGCCATGGGGGACCCAAAAAATGGTTAGTTTATCACTCTGAATGCTACCCCCAAATTTTTGGTTAGTTCATATCAGTTTACTACAACAAATGGTAAATATAAAGGGTGATTTGGGGGACCCTATGACTTGAGAAACCAGATGTCTTCAATTTGTACTTGCCCGGCCCTGCCATCCACATGAATTTTTACGAAGGATTCCACCACGGCCCAGACGCCATCAAAGTCTTCCAAGAAAAGTTGACATCGAGTTGGGCCCAAGTAGGGCCATGTTGCATTCGATTGGAGGTCGAAGTCATTTCAAGTTTCAATCAAAAAGTCGATTTTTAGATGCACATGTAGAAACAGGGCTTTGTCCAGAAAAGACACCTCTACCTCTCCCCCTAGCGCCGCAGCGGTCTCCAAAAAGAGAAGTCGATTCGATTCGAAGTGTTCACAACTCACTGCTGCGGGAGTGTGATCCAATGTCAGGACGATGATGCACCATTAGCCATCAACCACTCTATTCACCATTGAGTATAAATACATAAGCATATTGATCATTTACATGTACTATGGTGAATCATCTATTGAGTATTAATTATATAATGATGCATGGTTCATCTATTGAGTTTAAAATGGTCATTATGATCATATTACATCAACCCATACATGAACCGCTATGACATTTTGTTAATCATCAACCATTAAGCGCTGTATAAATCACCAGCCGTTCACCCACAAGACAACCATTGCCCAGTACAACCCATCATATTATACAGTAAACACTACCGAAACATCAAGCAGCAAGCATTGTGGGTGTTTCTCAAAATAGGGACCCCTAAATGCATCCTTTATGTAAACCATTTGTAGTCATAGACAAATCATAACTTTGAGGGTCCCGTATGGCACCATATAGTTGGTATCCCCTGTTACTGTTGGTCATAATCCCCTTTTTATCAAACATTAACCAACCATTTTTTGGGGGTCTCCTAGTTTTCGAAGAAACCACCATACCAAGACATGCCATGTCACGAATCATCGACCCATTGGTTGTTGGGCTTGAGCAGCCGATTCAGCAAGTAGCAGGATGGACCACGGAACAACTGCACCGTGCAGCGGCCCAGGAGTCACAGATCCGTTGAGATTGGATGAAGAATAGCAGTTCGACCATTACCATCTGGCAAACCAACCTGGAAGCTTAAAATCACTTTTTTTTTTTTTTTTCGGTAAACCTTTGTAAAAAGTAGATGTTCCACTTCCAAGTTACTCATGATACTTCTATTTGGTGGTTTCTCAAGCCATAGAGAAGCCAAAAAATGCTAGGTTTATGACCATAGATGATCAACATTGGATGATTTATTGGATGATTTGGGAGTTTCCCTATGACTTGAGAAACCATCACATAATCATTCAGCAAGCCAGGAAAAGCATTGTATGAAGGCCCTAGTTTGAGGTATTGCCGTTCAACAAGCGCTCATCCTAGCTATTCTTAAGAATTGGTTGATGAAGGGACGTAGTGGGTAGCGGTACCCTCAAAATGGATAGTGTCCCAACAAGCCGTCTATTCTGTTCAGTACAGGATTTTGACCCAAGCCAAATCTTGACGTCACCAGAAACTCAGCATGTTGGGAGGTACCACTAGTTGTGGATAATCCTTTTTGAAGCAACACCGGTGGACCGTTGATAATGCTCCACTGAAGGATGGACAGGACCTGGATGTGGTGGTTCCTCAAGCCATAGGGAACCCCAAAAATGGATGGTTATTCGTATGAATGCTTTCAAAAACAGGAGGATATACGGGGTCCCCTACGACTTGAGCAACCTACCCTGTGTTTGAGTCATGATTTGCATGGCTGTCCTGTGGGTGACACTGACTCTGTCGGCCTTGGGAGCTGCTGCTGTGCCATTCCAGCTGCGTACAGCACAGATTGATTCAGCAGGTCGGACTTTGAATGCTGACTCTGCGACGTCTCTTGCGTCATCTGACGAGCAAGCAGAAAAGCTTCGCCAGGTTTCAGCGCGCGGGGCGCGTTTTGCGCCTCTTTGTGGGCTACAACTCGGATTGGGATCGGCTATCTAAATGGCTCAGCATGTCGGGGATGCACACTTGCCAAGAATAGGGGACAACCTCGGCACCAGCACCCAGAGATGACGTTTAGAAGTTGTTGCTGTGCTGCCGCGACTGTCCAGTTGCATGTACCAAAAACTTTTTGCAACCAGTAGATTCAGTAGATCAATGGTTGATCATCAACTGGCTTTCACCCATTGATCGACAGATAATCATGATGCTTCATATGCAGTGGGGAATGATGAACAAGTTAGTTGTCGCTTTACTTGTTGATGCAACCAGTCAATACAACCACAACCAGTTGCCTGACCTATCATGGCAAACATTTGGCTTCATACGACAATCTATCGTAGTAAATACCTCCTGACAACAAAATGAAGTCTCACACAAGAAACCCTGTTTGGTGGTTTCCCCAAATAGTGGACCCCCGAAAAAGATTGGTTTATCATTGTAAATGGTCAATAAACTGGATGAGCGCACAGATGGACGGAATCCAACGCCTATCTGACTGGGGGTCCCCAAATATGACTTGAGAAACCACCATAATTATAGGCTTTTGGTTAATAGTTTAAAGATTGGGAATCCACAACTTTTAATGTGGTCCTATCTGAAAATAGGGGTCATCCCATATTAATCATTGTTTATTAATAAACCAACCATTTCAGGGGGTCCCCTATGGCTTGAGAAACGACCATATGATTCATCAACATATGGCTCTGGGTCAAACCCTGTACCCTTGGTTCCCCATCATTAACCATTGTTTTCCCTATTATGGTCGCTTATTATCCCTAGAAAATCGGTTGGTTAATATTGACCCATAGCCATAGCTGATGATTGCTGCTGAATGCGCATGAATGACGACGCTGGTGACTCCACCAGCTCCTCCGCGCGTGGGCCCCGCGTGTCGCGAGGGAGCTGTTGTATCACCATTTCGTTGAGCGGCCTGAGGCGCGCCGAGGTCGTGGCCGAGGACTTGTAAATGATCATCCTTTAGTGGTTGAGAATGGTTTGATTTACCATATAGCCACTAGAAATATATTTTTAGCAAGGGATCTATAAGCCACCAAGTTTAGTGGTTGAGACTGGTTAACAATGTTTTTTTTTCCTGATTTGCAGCTTAATCCCAAGCCGCAATCCTTGGGGATACCAACTGTCGGCCGGTGTGCGTACAGTCAGCATCACATTCTATACTGGTTGATAATGGTTGATAATGGTTC
>VSDK01006832.1:0-16550 GCA_009767595.1 Symbiodinium kawagutii | reverse complement strand
TTCCTGCTGGTTGATGATGGTTGATACTAGTAAATGGGTAATGATAACCCAGTTTCATTTGATTACCAGTTACTGGTTGATAAGGGTTGGTATTAGCCATGATTAACCATTTTACTGGTAATGGTTGACATTGGTTAATATTGGCTAATACTAAGAAATTATGGTGGTTTTCTGCAGGGAACCATGACTTTCGATGGTTGATAAAGGTTGATAATGGTCAATAATTGTGGATTATGGTGGTTTTACGGCCTTGTAGACATCATTCCTCGATTAGCCCCCAGGAATTTGATTCGTTGGGTGAGTTCACCAGTGGTAAGAAACACCCCAAGGCTCACGGCTGTGGGGCTCAACCAGGGCCCCTGCGCTCCTAGCTGTTAAAAATCAGTTGCCCAAGTATTTGGATGTCTTCAACCCATCTGGCAAGACTAGATATTTCCATCTAATTGTCAACTAAAGCACCAATAACCCGTAGTTGTCATCGTTAACCGTGAGTGAAAGGACCACTGTTGGCCATCTGATGGTTGATAAACCCAAAATGACCATTATATTACAGTTACTACATATTACCATGATTGACAACTATTAAGTGGTTGGTGGTTTCAACCGCTTGAAAAATATGAGTCAATCAACCAACCGGTCCAATATGCTGGGAGAAAAAGATGTTTGGAACTACCAGGCAGCTGATTAAGTATGATCACTTAACTTACCAAAGACTAGTGGTTTACCCACTATTGTTGGTCACTACTCTGTATGATTGACCATTCTTAACCATCATTGACCATAGAAAATAACCGTTTTCCTGTTCCTTTGAGTAAACTGTCAGTGGTACAACAATATATGCCTTGATAGGGAATCCCATGAAATTTTCCTGGAAAAGGGCACAAACAAGGTCGCACTTCGGTTTCTTCGGCTGATTACGTAGTGTGCCTTTCTACCAAAGGATGCTGGTGGCAGCTTTTATAGTTTTGTAAAAGCTGACGTTGCCGATTTCCATGAGAACCATCATCCACAAATAGTTTCTCATGGAAACCAATCATCCGATTTCTCACCCACCATTTCCAAGAGAACCATCATATCTTTGGATCACTGGCGTCCCATTTCCGATCGCAGCTGACTGACGCCACAGGATATGATATCGGTGAAAGATCTGGTCATATTTTGCGCTCAGCATCTTCTTGTGAGGTGAACCCAACTTTTTTTGTAATATCAGATAGATGCCATGCTATAATATCAGATATTTAGTATCAACTATCAGATATTATCAGATAGATATCTACACGGTGAAGAATTTTCCAAAGCGATGTGCAGCTCAAATGGGGGTCTGCAATCCTAGAGAGGATTTGAGGCTTTTGCATGATGACTATAGTATTCTATAATTAGCAAATCTTCTAGTCATCATGGATACTAGCTATATCTAGCAAATCTTACTGCAGATAAGTAGTCATCATGACTATCAGTATTTCGTTTTGTCTCTTCATCAGCAGCTGATGATATCAGTCATCATCTCTAATGATATCTATTAGTTCAACTACGAATCAGCTATATTGGTCATCATGACTAGTAGTCATCATGACTATCAGTCATCATGACTATTCGTTTAGGGTATCGTACGAGCTACATATGGTTGTTTCTCAAAATAGGGGACCTCCCAAATCATCCAATATGAACCATTCATACTAATAAACCAACCATCTTTAGGGGTCCCTTATTTTGAGAAACCACCAGTTGGCAAAACGACTATTTTTAGGGGTTTCCTATTTTCATACCAATAAACCACCATTGTTTCCCTATAGTTTGTTGGTTATTATCCACCATGAAATTGGTTGGTTAACTGCTTGACCCAACTCGCCACATATTTTGGAGCTGCCCGGGTCGCTGTTGGGTCGCTGTTGCAGCAGAGGCTACTACACCGACGCCCTTGCGAGCGTCCTCGGTGCAGGCGCGTGGCGTTGAATCCAGCGACACCACGGTGCTAGCCTGGGTTAAATATGGTGAAACTAGCAGGTAAACATGGTTAAATATGGTTAAATATGGTTAGTTGAATATGGTTAGATATGGTTAGTTGAATATGGTTAGATATGGTTAGTTGAATATGGTTAAAGATGGTTAAACGATGTTAAACGATGTTAAACTAGCAGTTTGATGTGGGTCAGACATTCAAATTCTGAAACGGGTTTTCCCATCAGATACGGCGGTTCTCCACACCTTTGTGTGCCTAATCCATGGTATCAGTTTGTGATTTAGTCGGTGTTTCAAAACCATTACAATGCTTGGTGATGTACAGCTTTATTATCCAGTCATGACTAACCATCGTGAAGCATGACCACCACTTAACGTCATTTATCATGATCTACCAAAGTCATTACATGTACACATGTAATTCACATACATGCATGCATACATACAGGTACACGTACGCAAATATACATATGCCTACATAATAATACATAAACATACCGTACCTAAACATACATAAACATACGTATACACAGAAATATATATATATATATAATGCCTATACATTGATATATGCATGTATACAAATCATTATGCATTGCAGATGTTATATATTATGCATGAAAGGGCATTGGCATTTCATAGCTGCCACTGGAAAACTTGGAATGCAAGGATATCCAAAAGTGAAGAGTTGGCGATCTGTTTTCCAAGTACTTGGATTTGGAACATTCTCATTGATACATGGCTATGGATCATTTTTATCCATCAATAGAGGAGCACAACAACCAAAAATTGTATGGATTTCAGTGGCCAAAGATGGTACACTAGGGATACAGGATATCGCCATCTGCATATGTGTGTACCCAACATTATCATTACAGTGCACTACTTTGCTGCGGTTTATCCTTGCAACATATCCAGCATTAGAAGCTGGTGGTATATTGCTGGGTCCCCCTTGTGTTCTTCCCAAAATCGCCTCCTAAGGCGCCCCCGGGGTCATGGCTTTGCTGTCGCGCAGGCAGACAAGCGCTTCCAGGAGATGGTGGCATACATCAAGGAGCACCGTAGACTTTGGGACGTCACAAAATGTCACAGTCGTTATCATTGACATCGGAGTAGAAGTAGTAGTAGTAGTAGTAGTAGTAGTTGTAGTAGTAGTAGTAGTAGTAGTAGTAGTAGTAGTAGTAGTAGTAGGAGTAGGGGTCGGGGTAGGAGGGAGTAGGAGTAGTAGTAGGAGGAGGAGTAGTAGTAGTAGTCATAGTAAGGGTAGTAAGACCAGTAGTAGCAGAGGTGGTGATGGTGGTGGTGGTTGTAGTGACTGTAGTGGTGTTGGTGTTGGTGGCGCTGTCGGGGACCAATGCAACTGTTGGTACCAGGATACTGGTCTTGCAATGGAAAATCCACCATTTTTGATAGGAAACCCTGGGAAACCAGCTAAAAACGATGGGTTCTCCCTGGCCAGGTTAGGGACTAGTGCCGGGCAGCAGGGGATCGTCTACCTGCACAGCAGGTATGTTTTCCACCTGTCCACCTGCTGGGTACAGGAGACCAAACCGGAGATGAGCCGGTGCCTTTCTGCCTACAAGGCGGGCAGGGAAGGATATTGAATGGATGGTTAGTACTGGCTACTGGTGAACAGAGAAAAACACATAAGAAAATACTTGAAGCCATAAAGTTGGTTCAGGATCATGTGAAAGCACAAAGTTGGATCAGCATTATTTAAAACCGCAAAGTTGGTTCAGGATTAAAAGCGCAAAGTTGCTGAAGGATCATTTAAAAGCATAAAGGTTGAACAAGGATCATGAAATGCTTAATAGTTGATAGCAACCTTTATGCTTGATAGTTGTTAGCAACTTGGTTTGATAACATTGTTGATAATAACCTACATAAAGGTTGCTTAATAGTTGATAACAAACTGCAAATTCCACGCGAAGCCAACAACTTCGAGGGATTTGCAAGGGAGGACTGCTGGCCGCACTGCGAGACTCGGCGGTGGTTCAGATTTAAATGATGAAGCCCTTGGCTGAGTGCCTGGTGATTCCATAGCCAACCATGAGCAGCAACCAGGTGCATTACCAAAACTGGTGGGTGGTTTAAACGTTTTCGAATTTTCATAAATGAGGGTTTCGCAAAATTGGGGACTCTAAGAAACGATTGGTTTATTGCTGAAACTGATGTATATTGGATGTTTTGGGGGTACCCCTATTCTGAGAGACACCACGTATTTACAAATGAAACTGGTTGGTTGATTGGCGTATCTTTTTCATGACGTGGTGGTTCAACCACCAACCAGCAACCACAGATGAAACCTGTGGGGAAACGCCCCGTTTGAAGCAGCTTCGGGTTCGGTGCAGTTTGCTGTGACCTGGAGGCCAGAAATAACGACTCAACGGGTCTGCTGTACAGCGCGTCGCCAGCCACAGCCTTAGATGCTGGCGAGCCTGGCTGTGGCGTCGTTGCTGCAATCCTTGCAGCTGAAAGAGCCTCAAGCTTTGAGTTTTCCTGGAAGCGATGAAGCTTTGATTCTAACTTTTTCATTGAAGATCAAAGATTGAGAAGTGAAGATGGAACATTTGAGTTGTGACACCACTCCTCCCAGGTGCTGGTATAGTCCTGTCGCGCATGAACAGCGTGTTGTTGCACTGCCGCCGGGAGACCTACCGTAGCAACAGTGGGGTGGGGAGCCTTCAATTTCGAAGTAGAGTGTATATATATATATATATGTATACATACTCAGAAGTTAGTTGTGGACAGCTTGCATGGAGAACCTTGTGATGAGAGATCATCTAAACTATCACGCTGCATTCACATCGATTTCTTGAAGGCACTCTCAATCAGCAAATGTTGTCAAAGGAAAAACAACAATTCCATTGTTAGCAACCAGTAGTAGGCAGCCATTACTGTATGAAGTAATCATTCTGAATGGTCTCGATGGGTGTCCATTGATTTGTGAGAACTTCGAAGAGCTTATGGTTCGTACTGCATTTGCCTAGAAACGGTGCCGCAATCCTGGAAATCTTTGATGCTTCTTCAAAGGTAACGTAGATCAAAATGGTCTGTTCATCAAGGATGGCTGATGATGGTTGAGCATGTTTTGTTACTGCTTGATGATGCTTGTTGATATTTGGCTAAGACATGCTTAGACAGCTGGTTGGTTGAGAATGCCCAATGATGGATTAGAAAACACAATCGAATCGTGAATGTTGGTTTGTTACCATTGGGAAATGATTGTTTATACAAGTTGGTCAACAGTAATTAAAGATCGTTGATAACGCATAATACAGGGGCTGATGAAGTAATGCGAACAGTTTGTTAGAACTGGTCTATGACATGTGACGGTGGTGGGCTAGTAGTAGCAGCAGTAGTAGCAGCAGTAGTAGCAGCAGTAGTAGCAGCAGTAGGACTAGTAGTAGTAGTAGTAGTAGTAGTAGTAGTAGTAGTAGTAGTAGTAGTAGTAGTAGTCAATGATGCTTGACAGTGATGTGACTCGACAGTGGTGGATGTGGATTACTATTGGTCGATGACGGAAAATACAGGTTTTGGAGTGATTAATCACGTTTCATATTCGTTCAATCATTCTATCTAATCTAACCCAATCCAATCTGCTCCAATCTCACCAAATCCAATCTATACAATCTAATCCAATCCAATCCAACCCAATCCAATCCAATCTAATCTAACCTAACCTAATCTAATCTAATCCAATCTGTTCTAGTCTAATCTAATCTAATCAAATCCATTGGGGAAGGGAAAGGGATCCAAATCGTTGGTTGCTTGGCACTGCTTTGGTCAAGGTGAGCGCTGAGGGGAGCGCAGAGACAGCTGGAGCTGGTGCTTGGCCTCCCGCAATGTTACATTGAGAGGTGCCTGAGGGACCTTACGTCAGAGCACCTTATAGGGATCGTGGTGCCCCAGAATTTTTTGGGACCCAAACAGCATGCCAGGGCTTTGCTGGTGTCACACATCATGACTTGAGACTGCCAGTCCTAAAAAATGGCTGTTCCCCTAGGGTGTGCACTCGTAGAGCTTCCAGAGGTGGAGCTGTCGCCGCCGCGAGAAATTGAGATTTTGGAGAAAATCGCATCAAATAAGGGGAATAGACATAGAAAGTTAAACGCCAACAAAAAATGCTGTTAGAACGTGTTGACTCTGGTGCCAGCACCTTGAAACTCCATCCCCAGACTAAGCGCGCGCGGACATTTCTTCACTGATCTTCCCAACATGCCAAGTTCTCACCGTCAAGCCCAGCACCAGCTCTTACCAAGCTCGAATCAATCAGCGCAGTTCGCACATGGGCATCAAGGGCATCAAGGGCATCAAGGGACAACGGCATCCAGCAACTGAGTTTGGGTTTGAATCCCTTCCTGACATTGGTGATGTACACAGTGTTGATGGCAGGTTAGTGGCATGGGTGAAGACTGACTATTATTGCGTGTGAGTTGTTGTGATTTCCGCAGCCGATGCATTGCCCCGGCAATGTTCTCAAGCTTCGCTGCCCACGTCGTTTCATGTGCTTGTGCTCGATGGACGTGGGATGAATTCTGGCGACTTGGGAACTTATGAGCTCTTCTCCTCGTTTGCGCTGCCTCATTCCACCCTTGAGCACTGAGGCACGAAACAACATCGTAAATGCAAACATTGTTTCCGTTCTTGATACAAATGCCTGGGATACTGCTGCCGAGTTTGCTACAGACCTTTCTCTGGAACCTGGGCTTCATGCGGAACTACAGGCTTTCTGGACGGCAGCCCAAGGGGCCTGTGCTGTGGCCGCCCGCCGGGCAATTCGCAATTTTGCAGAAGCACCTAGCTCACAGCAACGGCCGCAGCTTTCCGCTTCAGAGCGATTGGTGCCAGCTCAACTTGCTTTCGCTCAGCAAAGCCAACCAGCAACACTAAAGCGACAACGCTTGCAGGCAGCTCCGGTGAACGAGGCCCAGCAACATTTACAAAATTTGCATTTTGTTGAGAGACGTGCTGTGGAATCTGCTGCTGCCGAGTTGTGGTCACTGTTTCTGGAACTTGGTGCTTCCGGCAGCCTTTGGCAAGAGTACGCACAGCTAGCGCCTTCTGAACAGGAGCAGTTTGCTTCCATGTTTTCTGACGACATGTGCATGGTAGCCCCATCCACACTGAAAGGCGCGCTGCGCCTGGTGCGCCGTTGGCGCCGCCACTGCGAGGAGTGCAAAATCGAGCCTTGGACACCTTCCAGTATCCATGTTGCTTTGTGGCTTCGCTCCCTTAAAGAGCGTGGCCCCACTGCCCCTCATGGAGCTTTCACCTCGCTGCAATGGTTGGAAAAGAAGTTGGGCATCAATTTTCACAGTTCCTCTGACAGAGTACGTGGTCAATCTGCGGTCCCTCAGTCTCACGTGGAAACCCAAGCCGTTCCGTTGTCATTAAAGCTGATTTTGGGGTTGGAGTCTTTGGTGGACAGCCGAAACCATTCTGTGAGCGCCCTGGCCTTGACATGGTTGGTGCTGACGTTTGCAGTTCTTCGATTTGCGCACTTACAGCGGTCGGAAATCTTGCGTGTGTTGGACAACAGCATCGCTGCCAAAGCCTCGCTGGGCAAACGGCGAACTCAAGGAAGACGCAGACCTTTTGAGTGGCGTGCGCCTCGGTGGGGCATAACAGGTGGTGATTTGGGCGCTGCAGTTCACGAGCAGCTGGCTCGGAGTTTTGGCGGCAAGGCTCAGCCGGGATTTTTTTTTGCCAGATTTTTCACCTCCTAGATGCGCTGTGCATACTGCAACAGGGTTTTCTGCCAAGCCGATGTCTTTGGGTAGGTTCTCACGATTGAGTCAGCAAATGTCTCAACAAGCACCGTTTAATTTGTCGGAAGTGGAAGCATGCACCCTCACGTCCTATTCTGCCAGACGGGTTTTGCCCATTGTTGCTGAGCTTGCTCGTTTCGATCCCCATGAAATGCTGTTAGTTGGAGATTGGAAAGGAGGCCGTGGTGCATGCCCTGACCTGAGCATGCCTTTGAGATACGCTGATCAAAAGTTGCATACCAGCTTGATAGTTAAAACTGAACTTGTGTGTATCATGAATTTTGTCCATTACCACGGTTCTCCAAGCTGCCCGTGGGAAGAACTTGTTGAACATTTTCCTTCTCGGGAAGCATCCAAGCAGCAGGCAGCTGAGGTGCTGCGCAACGGGCGGGCTGCAATTTATTTGCTTGAAGCTGTTGACCAGGCGCCTGCCGCCGCAGATGGTGATTCGTCATCAGTGGCATCTTCCAGCACTTCAGATAGTGATTGCTGACTCTAGCCTGAGCACGGAAGTTGCAGATTGCAGCGAGCTTCAGTGGCTCTTGAGCAAAGGCCGCCGAGGCCACTTGCACCTTTGCAAGCCTTTGCAGCTTCAAACCAAACGTTGGCACACGCATTGTAACCGAGGCCTTCGAAACCCTGAAGTTGGCCTCGGCTTAGCAGATGCATTCAGCACTGGGCGCCCTTGGTCGCCTCGCTGTTTTAGTAGTCTGCCGGCTGAAGTCCAAAACGCCTGGGCAGCGTTGGGCCGTAGCGGCCGCTAATTTTTTTTTCCAAGAGATCTATGGTGCCAGTTCAATGGTGCTGCAGCAGTCCAATGGCATATTGTTTGTCCCACTGCATCGTGCAGTCCAATGGCATACTGTTTGTCCCACTGCGTGCAGTCCAATGGCATATTGTTTGTCCCACTGCATCGAGCAGTCCAATGGCATATTGTTTGTCCCACTGCATCGAAGTCGAAGACTCCCCGCACCAATGGAAAAAAAAAGGGGAGCGCGGCCGCATGCATTCGGGAAAGAAGCAGACAGATCACAAGCCATAATGTACGCAGTGTTGATGGCAGGTTAGTGGCATGGGTGAAGACTGACTATTATTGCGTGTGAGTTGTTGTGATTTCCGCAGCCGATGCATTGCGCCGGCAATGTTCTCCCACCACTGTCATAATGCTAACCAGTTCGGAAAGGATTCAAAGCACTTTCGAAACTTACGAATTAATCAGATCTAATCAGCAACTTATCTCTCCTCGCACCCTGGTACCCCTGGACTGCCGACAATAAGCAGCCAAAGAGAAGAACAACTTGGGGTGAAACTCCACAAGTAGCTGGCTTATGAAATTCTATGACAAAGTATATTGACCTTTAAATATACATTTACCTGATGATATGATGATACTGATGATACTTAAAAGTCTGCTGATCAGCATGAGTAAGAGGGTTCTTGAGATAAGGCATAGATGCTTTGATTTTGCTCAATAGATGAACAGACACTGTGACTTGGCGCTTCCCAGCCCAAATGCGAGCAGCAAACTTGTGGCAGCGCTGCCTGAGTCGAGCCTAGAGAAAATGCGAAGATGCAAATGATTTCATTGGCCAATGGCCACCATCAAGGCTTTTTCTCAAAACGGGCGGACGCAGATTGTATCATTTGTTCACATCTAGCATCACTAGATTGATATTTAGCAACCATTCATTGTCGCCGTAGCAACCATTCAGCATCAGCCATTCTTAACATGCAGATTCTGAATTGTGCCAGTTGTGCCAAGTGGAGTAACCAACATTCATAATATAGTAGCAACCATTCAGCTTCATTTTTGATCTTTGGAACGCTCCATTTTGAGAAGCAGAACTAGGATCGCGGGCCCAAAGGGACCCCAACAGCCGCGCCAGTGGAGCACAGTCAGGTCCTTGACCTGACCCTAGCCGCAGTTGAGTAATGGTTAACCATGCTTAATAGTGCTTGATAACCAGTACTCGACTGGGGCAAAAGACCATGGGTTGATACTAATGGACAAGCGCCAACATCAATCACCCAGTAGTTATGGTTGAGTAATGATTAAAAAACGGTTCATTGGTAAAAGGACTTCACATTGATGGATCAAGACCATCAGTAGTTCTTGTGATCAAGATCTTTAGGATGCATGGTTTATCAAATTACAGCAGCCCGGTATGGCAAAGTGCTCATTGTGGAAACGGTATCGTGACGTTTACCGTTTCGTCCGCGGCTGCTTGGGGATGGTCAAGCGCAGCGAAACTGGCAGCACTTTGAAGAGTACCGAAACTGGCAGCATCCCAATGGTTTGCTTAACTAACTAGCGATATCGGTAGTATTGCGTGGTCGTAAAAGTATAAAATCACCAGGATGAAAAGACCCTTGAGTTGTTCGATTAAGAAATGATCCCCCCTTGGCGTCAATCCTAGGTTGGTGTGACAAAATCAACTTGGATGGCCATAGTTTGGTTGTCTCTACCCGCCTGGATCAGCCCAAACTTTGTGTTCGGGACTCCACTGATTCTGCTGCTTCCGGGGTAGTGGGTGACCTCCAGATTCACCAGGATATCTTCACAGAAGCACTGACTTTGTTGGGACACAGCGGGCCCAAACCCTCTGACGTCTGGTGATTGGTTGCGTTGATTATGTTGATTGCACTTGTATTGTGGTGATCACCTAGAATTGTTGGTAGGTACGCACCCATTCCATCCACATCTTATTGTTGTATCTTCTTGTTATTCCATGTTATCCGTGGTGGTCACCTATCATTGTTAATTATTGTATGTTATTGTTATCCCATATTATCCCATTCTTGTCAATGTTCTGCTTAGCCATCAGCCATCACCATTTGTTTGGAGCCGAGAGAGGAGCGCTCAGTCGATTGCAAATATGGAGCGACGGGGTCAGCGGTCACAGCGATTTATTGACACTGGGCAATAGAGAAGTTACTTGTTGGCAATGTCCAAATGGTGGTTGCTTAAAGTAGGGAACCCCCGAGATGGTTGGTTTATTACTGCAATTGGTTAGGTACTAAACTGGATGATTTGGGGGTCTCCTATTTTGAAAAACCACCAAATGGGTTTGTATAGCTAGGCTAATGTCCAATCAATACAAGTAATTTCTCAATGACATTTGACAAGTACTGGTGTCTACAAAGACAAAGTCAACGGGTTTGTCTTTGGACACTTTGATAGAGAGCTTCCGTTGCTAGTTGTTGGCAATGCATGACGAGTCCTACCCTAGATATGCACGTATGCATGTACACATATCCCGGTCGATAGAACTACCTACAAGAGTACATACCAAGGTACATACTATCTCCGCATACCTACATACATATCACATACCGGGACCATAACACATCGTTAACTTCCTGCCATCACATACATACCTACATCCATGCACACCTACATACACAGCTATCTGTGGACATAGGTACATGCATACGTGCATACATTCATGCGTACATACCTACCTACGTACATACACACACACAGCATACACAGACATACCTACCCACAAAGAGATACCTACCTAAACACCATTTGCATCGAAATTGTATTGTCTTAATGATTCAGTCCGCCGATAATAATGTGCATGCTTGCTACTGTTGTATGATTTTTGGTGGGAAATACATTGACATTGTACACACACACAGATTCAATTGATACAGTTGTTCAACACGTGGGTGGACACATTTATTTGGTTTGGCTTTGTGTTGTGCGCGGGTACCACTGGATGTGGCAACTGTTACAGGGACAAAGCTTCAGTGCCCAGAAGCCTCTTGTTGCAACTGCGGCTTGGGGTCTTTGTGTGCTATCATACTTCATCGTGGAAGACTGACAGCTGATCATCGGGCCCTGGCTCAAGGAGGTGAAATGCTGATGGTGAACGATGGTGAAGGATGGTGAAGGATGGTGAACGATGGTAACAAGAGTTAATAACAAACCCATATTGATTAATAATGGCTATGCTAAGAATGATCAAGCCAGTTGATGGGGTGTTTGACGGTCAGCCCATTTTCAACGGCCGCCTGAAGCTTGGATTTCTACACTTGGGAACAAGCCTGACGAATAGCAATGGACAAAGCCCTAGAAGCAACTAGTTGATGACGTTCGAAGATGTTCAAGCTATTCGATAGAAAATCCACCGTTCCTGGATGGCTTCCTTGCGAAAAGCTTCTTGACAGCCAAGTTAGTTTCTCGGATGGTAAGCCGTTTGGCGAAACATTTTTCGTGGGAGTTCTCTTGGTGTCAATCGAGTTCTTTCGAGCAGCTGAAACATGCGTCGATGGGGCCGAACACTGGCCAAAGTGGAGGCCAGCATTGATCTTGCAGGACGCGGCAACCTAAAGCTGGGACAGTTGAGAGTGCTTCATAGTAAGGGTATGTAAGGGTACGGTCAAAAATGGTGGTTTGCTTCATGATAATAGTCAGGGTAGGGTCATAAATGGTGGTTTCTCAAAATAGACCATCCATTTTTGGGGTTCCCTATTTTGAGAAACACCCACCTGGTTAGCAACTGCTGCTATTGATGACTGTAGTGGGTGGTAACTCACAATCATTTTTGCCGCGAGGGGATGGGTCACCCAGTCCGTTTCTTTGCCGAAGGGCAGGGTGCAGCGTGATCAATTGTAAAATCCATGAAGGACTTGTCAGTCTGGCGACGGCCGAATTCCAAGAATGAGAGGGATCATCAGTTTACTTGGGCTGGCGGGTACACTCTGGCCATGTAGACCACCATTGATGTGCTATTTGTTTCTCCAGCGGAAAGATGGACAAATACGTAAACATACGTAAACCAAAGGCTGCTGCCAGCATACGAATCGTGTCATGTCCAAAGGCAACCAGTCAATGCCTCAACGAGGGGTACCTCACAGGAGTTATAGAATGCTTTTTCTTGGTCCATTACTTGCTGGCTGGTTTTTTTTCGCATTTTTTTTTGACATTTTGATTTTCCCAGTGATTATTAACAAGGATCGCTCCTTTGAAGATGCAGAGTAGTAAAACAAGTAGTGATTATTAGTAAATGGTTGGTTGACTACAGTTATGTTTTCATAGGGAGGAAACCGCCAACCAGATTGTCAGATACAGGATATGATTTAGTATGGGTCATCACTGAGACCCTTGAGATGATCGCAACTTGGGGGACATGGAGGTCCTTCTGTCGGTGTGTCGCAGGACCTATCGAGGCCAGCAGCCAACTTCATGCTTCAGGCGACACACAGATTCCCTAGGGATCTGGGGCTGTGGTGCTTCAAGCCTTGGAACACTGTGACCAAAGGCTGATGGCCACCCCCAAACTCCGATGCGTGGAGGATGGTCATGAATAACCTTCGATGGGAAAACACAAGTTTCTTCGAAGTAAGTAGACTCGGACAGCGGTACACTTGGGAAGTGTTTCACTAAGATGTGGGGCCACTTGTGGTACTAGCATGTACTAGCATGTAGTAGATATAGACCATAGCCTATAGCAGATATTTTCTGGTAATCGCGGCGTGTGATAGTGGACCCTTCACGCATCTCTTGTGGCAGGCCCAAAGAAGTTGGAAAGTTCATCTTCACAAGGACATCGCTTGCGCCATTGAATGTTGATGTGTGCTTAGTTTAAACACCTGCAGACATTGCATCGGTGCCAATCCAAAGGAAAGCGGTACATTTGTTTGAAGGACACGGAGGCACTCAAGTCAGTGATCCAAAGTGCATGTGCACGGACGTTCCCATACAGCCTTCAGTTTCCTTGGGTTCCTTGGTCGGTCTTTTGTTTAGTGGAGTCAGATCGATTCGTTTTTCCTCTTAGAGCCCACTGAATGCTTTAGATCTGGTGTGTAACGCTGGACAATCATGATCATTTGTATTGGAATGAAGTGCTGGACAGTCATGACTTCATGCTCCATGGCACGGTGTATTGTTGGCCACAGGTTGAAAAGCATCATTTTCAGGGTAGCCCCCATCCATTTCCACGCATTTTCGCCTTTCCAAGGTTTTCATTCCAAGCTTCGCGCCGGGCAGCGTAGCGCTTACACAACCCCAGCGGCCGAAGCACATGTTGCGAAGCCTGGCCCTTCAGGGCCGGCAGTGAAGCTGAGCGAAGATTGAGAAATTGGGTGGTGAACGTGGTGTCATGTTGGCCACTCGCTGGCGGTTTTGCCGGTGTGCTTGTACCGCATGTAGATAGATGGAAGAGTTGGATTTCATGCGGTCACGACAAATAGACGTGTATTGTTTCTCCAGTTGTGGAAATTGAATACACCAAGTATAATATATTGTACAAACACATATGTTTGCAACTGCTACTCGTACATGTGCATGGGAAAGCTTTTGGTATACGCATACATTCAATCTGAACCTCTATAGATTTGACGGTCTCTCAAAATCGGGGCACCCCCAAATCATCTGATATTAACCAGCTATAGGCAATAAACCAATCATTTCTTCGGGCTTTGATAAAAAACGGAAAATGATAATGCATACGTTTTGATTATCAACGGTTAATGATCATTAATAAGCCTTATCAGTGGGTCATCAACGATATGGGTGTTTCTCAAAATAGGGGTGCCCCCAAATCATCCATTACTAGTCATTTATAGCAATAAACCAACCATTTTTTGGGTCCCCCATGGCTTGAGAAACCACCATATGGCTTGAGACACTGCCCTTGAAACTTCCAGCTTGCCGCTCAGGATGGTGTGGTTAAGGCCCTTCGATCTGCGACTGCATGACCAGCCAGCATTGTGGCATGCCGCTCAGACTCGCAAAGCAGCGCCTTGGCACGGCACCACGTGACGCATCAACAGCGACAAAGTGGTCCATCCGTGGTGAAAGCCGAAGATGATGGTAGGTGATGGTAGATGATGGTAGGTGATGGTAGATGATGGTAGATGATGGTAGCTACTGAGATCATCTAAGATCTCCATTTTGCTGATAGTTGCTGATCCGCCTTTGATACCTCGCGCTCCGTCGGCTGCGTGCGCTGCCAGGTGCATTTGGTTTTTGCGTGGTCCGATGAGGACGATGAAGCTGAAGGCACGTGGCACTTGGGAGGAACCGCCGCAGCTTTCTTCCTGCACCATGCCATTGCGTCCTTGGACAGCTCCATGAAGCGCAAGCCACTTGACCTGGTAGGTGGAACTGGATCCAACAAGCAGTCGATTTGCCAAGGGGGACCCACTTGCTGAGCACTGGGGAGCGGCCAAATCCTTGGTCTGCTATGGTCTGCTATCGTTTTGCCGTTTTTCTGGTTTGGAAAGATGGCTTTGGATCTTTGCCACCTCACTGAATTCCAGAGGCGTTCCACTCATCAAAGCCACAGCCTGGGGAGTCTGCTGAGTCTACGATCGAAATCTTCCTTACAAGTAGTACCGCACAAGGCGGTGGCGGAAGTTTCCAAGATAGGAGCACTATAAGAAAAGGGTTGCTGTAACTGGATGTCTTACTTTTAGCAAGTGGATGTCTAATCTGCTGCCACCCTGAACGCTTTTTTTTCTATCATGGAGAGCAGCATGCTTGGAAGGCAGCTCAGGAAATCCTGATAAGCACCACACATTCAGGCCATGCAGTGACAAGGATGAAGTCTGCAAGACAGCAAGCACCACACATTCAGGCCAAAATGGATTAAACCTAAACGACTGAACTTCAAAAGTGCAATCCCTGCTACAACCGAGTGAAGGGCCACATCAAGTGAAAGTCAGGAGTCAAGTCCAGTAAACTCATGAGGCCAAGTCAAGTCAAGCCAAGTCAAGTCAAGTCAAGTCAAGTCAAGTCAAGCCAAGCTCAAAAGCGCAAATCCTCTCAGGTGAAAACTCAAGCCAAACAGATAACAGAGCCAGACAGTGTCGTCAGCCAACAAAAGACCCCAACCAAAGACATCAGAGACATATCTGCATGTCATCTGAACCGGAGATCACCCTTGTGCAGTGATTTCAGCCATGAAAGGTTTACTTGCACGAATCAATGAAAAACTCTCAGGGACGCATTGTTCACTCCATGGCGTGAAGTGAGAATTTTTCAAACTGAATCAGCCTAGACCTCGTCAAGTCCACAAAGCATTGCTCAAGGTCACAGAGATGTGGCACCAGCAGTAGTAGGGATTGCACTTTTTGAAGTTCAGTCGTTTGAACCTAGTTACTTTGCAACTTGCAACGGTCAAGTTGTGACAATGTGACTTTGCAGTCAATCACACTACCATGAGCAAAATGAAACAAAATTACTTGACTGGCTACCGTCTCACAATGATGGCCTTGTGGGGGGCCACCACTGCAGCGTAGAACTCAGACAGTGCCTGACACTGAACAATGTGCTTGAATCGTGCAAGCTTAGGGGCTTATTTCCAGCATTCTGGCTGCCAGACCCCCTGAACTCCACCATGTGGTTGCCAGAAATGAGCTGGATTCCAGCGTGCTGGAACCCAGCAATCTGGCCACCACAACGCTGGATTCCAGGCACTGGTTGCCAGAGGCTGGAAAGAAGTTAATAGTTGGAGTATACTTTAAGGAATGGTTGCCCCTTGACGTCCCCGCTGAAATGAGGTGGTACTGTTCCAGTATGTGCAGTGTGTGCCGTGGCCTCTTCCCAAGCCATGACCTCAGAATTTCATGAGGCAAGAAACCATGTGGTTTTTGATGAAAGCAGCACAGGGAATTGTGACATGTGAATCCTGCGACACCCACATGACAGCCATTTGGCCCCAGTGACCGCTCCAGTCTGTTACCTAACCCTGCCACATGGACTTGGACACGAACGCCGCTCAGGGTGGCCTGAGATTGAGATTGGAGAAAAGGACACGGGTTGTGCAGTCGCTGTTCGAGGAGTACCGATATGTGGGAGAACAACAG
>VSDK01006831.1:285854-296879 GCA_009767595.1 Symbiodinium kawagutii | reverse complement strand
TGCTGCCGCTGTTCTTGCTGTTGCTGTTGTTCTTGTTGCTGTTGTTGTTGGAGTTGGCGGTTCTGCCGGCGGAGCTGCATCCTCTTCTTGATGCCAGCTCGCCGCCTTTTTCTCCTACTTGCTGCGCTGGCGTTTGCTCTTGTAGCCCCGCGCCGCCTTCAGGTTGTAGCTCTGGGCCGGCTCTGGGCTGCGGGTTTCGCTGCTGCTGGCGTGTACCGTGTCGTGGTGGGCATCGCCCCGCCATGGCTGGGAGGACGCGCGCGGCATGTCAACTAAGGTGGGCTGTTCCCGGTGGATTAATTTGCTACTTAGGTTGTCAAGTTGCTAGCAAGCTAATGCTCTTGCTGCTCAATTGTTGCGCCCCTTTGTTTTTCATGCGTGTGTTTTTTGCAACACTGTTTGACGTCTATGTCTGTGTCTGCTGTGTTCTTGTGTGGTTTCTCTGGTTGCCGCGCCGCTTTATGGGCCACAAGCCGCCAACGACGATAACCGCTGGCAACTCCAACCGGCACAAGCCTGGACGACAACGGGAAGCCTCAGGATGTTGCTGAAATGCTGTCCATGAAGGTCAATAGCTCCGAGGATCCATCAAAGTTCATCAAGGTCCATCAGAGCCCATAGTCCAAGCTTGGCGCATTGCTTGCAGGGCTTCAGCAATTGCATCGTTCGCAGGACCAACCAAATTTTTTACACTAATGATAGCTCAATATATGCATGCGTATCTATATGTATATCTGTAAACACAAAGGATATCTATATCTTTGCCTAGAGCTATACCAGCGCCTATCTGTTTACATCTATACCCCAATTTATTTTTTATCTACATACATGAATTTTCTGAACCGCACGGGCATACATTCGGTCACGTGCGTTGCATCACACTATGCTACACATTACGCTGCTTTCCAAACAAGATAAACCAAATAAATTCCGAATAACCCAACTCACATTTCACCCCAAAAATGGAAACCTGATTATTGTTTCTAACCGAACCCCACAACCAGCAACGCCTCTGTACTCTGGCAATGCTTGCAATGCAAACGTGTGAGTACTCCAACAGCTTCTCTTGCGGTTGCGATTGCTCATCTTCACAAAATTGAACGGAATGTATGCAGCAATAATCAAGTCACAACAGATCAATACATTGCGTGCACATTGGATGTTCTCATTCATACCAAAATGTCGGGTGTAAACTCACCTGAGCATTGCGAAGCAAAAACGTACAGAATGTGGGGCGTACGGGCGGGGGTGTGCGCAACATGAGCGCAGCATCCACGGCGCGCGCACCGATGATTATGATGATGATGATGATGACGACGATGATGATGATGGTGACGATGATGATGATGATGACGATGATGGTGATGATGATGATGATGATGATGACGGTGATGATGATGATGATGATGACGATGATGGTGATGTTGATGACGATGATGATGATAATGACGATGATGATGACGATGATGGTGATGATGATGATGGTGATGATTATGATGATGATGATGATGATGATGATAATGACGATGATGATGATGATGATGACGATGACGATCATGATGATGATGACGATGATGGTGATCATGATGACGGTGATGATGATGATGACGGTGATGATGATGATGATGATGATGATGACGATGATGGTGATGACGATGACGATGATGATGATGATGATGATGATGACGATGATGATGACGATGATGGTGATGATGATGATGATGACGATGATGATGATGATGACGATGATGATGATAATGACGATGATGATGATGATGGCGATGATGGTGATGATGACGATGATGGTGATGATGATGATGACGATGATGATGATGACAATGACGATGACGATGACGATGATGATGATGATGATGATGATGATGATGGCGATTTCTGAGGTCTGCCATGGTTATTTGGCCGCAAATTGTGCCGTGGAGGGTACCGGTCCGCCTCCCATTTGCAGCTGCTGGCCGATGATCGAAGTGCGGTTGTGCCCCAAAATGCCTTTCAGTATCAATATATAAACACATATGTATCTACAAGTAAGCATATAAACAAATGCTTCAATATGTACATCCCCATACATTCATACGTATATGCAAAGTGTTTGCACAGACAAGCACAAACAGTCATATAGAAAGGTAAGTACGCACACATATTCACATGAATTTGAATTCAAATATACATTTATATATATATATATATAGACACATAAATATTTAAAATCAGTTTTTGTAGTGTAATGTTTGAGTTGATAAACATCAAGATCACATGGCATTAGTCTTCTCAGTTTATAATTAAAAGTACTAGTAACGATTACTGAAATACTGCTTCATTGGTTCATTATTATATATTAGTATTATCTAAATCAATTGTAACTAGTAATCGATACCTACTGTTTGGTATATCTGTATATTTGTATATAGTTGTTAATATTGGCTAGTTATTCAGTTAATCACTATCCACTTCATGTGAAAATATTGCTTATATTGAACGATCATGGGCGGTTTACGAATGGTATTTGCATCTTGGTTGATCTAGTAGTTGGCACCCGTTCCACAGCCGGACGCGTAAGATTCTGCACATTGGGACATGAAACATGAAGCTGGTGCCACGTCACGGAAGGGTTGGGTTGGGGTGGGGGGTGGTGTCATGTTAACGTTCGCTTGCATTTGCAACCTGAAGTTGATGCTACGTCATGGAAGGGTTGGGTTGGGGTGGGGGGTGGGGTCATGTTAACGTTCGCTTGCACTTGCAGCATGAAGTTGACGCTACGTCAAGGATGGGGTGGGTTGGGGTGGGGGGGGGGGGCATGTTAGCGTTCACTTGCACTTGCAACCTGAAGTTGATGCTCCGTCACGGAAGGGTTGGGTTGGGGGGGGGGGTGGGGTCATGTTAACGTTCGCTTGCACTTGCAGCATGAAGTTGACGCTACGTCAAGGATGGGGTGGGTTGGGGTGGGGGGGGGGGGCATGTTAGCGTTCACTTGCACTTGCAACCTGAAGTTGATGCTCCGTCACGGAAGGGTTGGGTTGGGGTGGGGGGTGGGGTCATGTTAGCGTTCACTTGCACTTGCAACCTGAAGTTGATGCTACGTCACGGAAGGGTTGACAAGATATGGGCCCAAAAAAAGAAAAAGTAGTTTTGCAGATGGTGCAATTTGGGTCTGTTCTTGGCCATTCTCAGAAACATATGGAAAACGTGAGGATTTTGTCACATGAACAAGCGACAATGCTAATGAACAACCACGGCCGTTTATGGAACGTGTACCTAGTAGTTATTAAGAACTAATAGTTAGTTATAAACTATCAATAGTGATGGGTTAGGGTTGTTTAATAGTGGTAGATATTGATTCATGTTTGTTCATTGCCATTATTGGTTAATAAGGATTAATATTGGTTGATGAAATGGCTGCTAGTGGTTGATACCCTGGTATCCCGGATAACCCAACTGGCTAACCCTTATTGATAAACCAACTGGTAGTGCCAACAATACACATTGTGTTATTGATGATGGTGATGATATCGATTATATGAGAGTGGTCTACGTGCGGTCAATTTGCGGACATAACCACTTGTACCAGAACAATATTCGTAGTATAAGTCTGAGTCTTAAGCAGTATGGGTTTCTTGTCATATGATAGTCATTGACTATAATCAAGACTAGTAAGATCTAATGGCCACAGAAACAGCTTATGATCAACAAGTCGTTGGTGGCATGAACAACCAATCTTACCACGGTGATATGACAGTGGCGATATTGTCATTGTGGCAACATGAGAATTGCAATAAGATAATAACGGCGATATCCAGTTCACCATTGTGGTTGTCTTAACACTATCCAGGCTGAACTGTACCATGATCATCCTCCCAATTGCACAATTGTCACGGTGATAGTGGTGATGTGATCACGGCGATGTACTGAGTGGATGATCGCCAAGAACGGGTGGATCTATCCACATCCAGGGCTCCTCAGCAGGGTGTTTCAAAATTGCAACTGATCGTAACGTTTGGGTGGCAGCTGCAGGTACCAGCATAGCAAAAAACAAGCCATGCTGGGCAGTCGAAGGGTTTGAAGCGCCCAAGCCTAGGAGGTTCACCATCATTTAGCAATCACGAAAGCAGCCAGGCTTCATGGCAGTTCCTACCAAAAGCTATTTGAACCGCAAGCTTGGCATTACTGAGAAATTGGATTCCCTAGGCCCTAGGCCCTCCAAACGCTCAAGCAAGGTTGACCCCATGGTGGGTCATCAGCCAAGGGGCTTGCAGTTGCCCTGTCACATAGAGGTCGGGATCAATCAACACCTCCTGCAAGGTGGTGACAGCGAGTGAGATCATCGTTTTGGAGATTTGAGGGAGGTGCAAGCAACCAGTTGTGAGGGAGATCATAAACGATACTGGCATACCTGGCAAAACTATACTTGGCAAGTTGATCAAGACAGCTGGTCACTGGAATTTCTGATGGATAGAACCTTGCAAAGCAACAAGACCAGCTGAAAGCTGAGAGGGCAGGCACTGACAGCCTGAAGAAGTGCCTGGAAAGCAGTTGGTTGGATCAGGATTCCCGAGGTGCATTGAGGTACGTCATTCATGTAACCAGGGCTACCCACATTCTCCCAAGTTCCGGGTTCCAGTTTCATGACAAAATGAGACCCCTGAGAGGCAACTCTTTGCAGCTGGTAGCTGGTGTGCTCCCATGGTGGAGGGTTGCTGGTCTATGAAGTCAACAGTAATCAAAATGGTTGTGGGTCAAGCCAGTGGGTACCCCAAAAACCATTGCTGTTTTTGGTAGATTTCCATTATCAATGGCCATATTGGGGTTTCATAATTTTGACTCGACTCATACCCATATGTGTTGGTCAGATTCCTGGTATTGCCCGTTTCTAGTAGCCATTGAGCCCTGGGTTCCCCAAATAAATAGAAGAGCCGGCCGCAGTTGGGACTGGGATGTGGTATGCTGACAATCCGGGGGGGCCAAGGTAAATGTTGAGCTCATGTGCCAAAGAACAAATCCAGTGGTAACCTTCACTCAGGTCAACGATCCCGACTTCTCGCTTTCACAGCAAGTGTTGGAAAGTCACACATTCTGCTCGCTAGCTGGTTTCTTTAGCTAATTATGAACTCTATCACGTTGCAAGTCTTGGAAATGTCCTGCTCTGCCAGCAAAGTGAAGCTGCAACAAATGGACCCACACGTGTACATCTCTACCAAAGCAACACTTGATTGTTTGGTGATTTCATGCCATCCCCACATTGACCTGTAAAGAAAGGTCATTGTGTCCAATTGTTGAAACTACAAGAGGGTTGAAACCAAGGCATTTCCAAACTATTGGCCCATAAGTTGGTATCCACCAGCCTCACCACTCATTTCCAGCGATCTGTCCCATTCCGTTGTTTGTTCTTGTTGCCCGCCGTATTAGCAGTTTTTAACCCCTAAGGACATCCCGCCGAACTGTCTTCGCAAGGGAAGTGTCCTTTGATCCGTTGTTGCAGGATTGGCTCATGACAGTGTATAATTACAAAGTGCTAATCAATGCTAATCATCATTTTAATTGGTTTAACCAACAAGGACCGGATCCTCCGGTCACGCATCTGGAACAAATGGCTAGCAATCAAAGTTTGCAAGTTGCTCGGCAAGGTGACCCGATCCAGGCTCTGCTCAAAACGGTTGCCAAAAGTCAAAGTTTGAAGATTACTTGGCAAGGTGACCCGATCCAGGCTCTGGTCAAAACGATCGCCATGACCCCATCCAGGCTCTGGTCAAAACGATCGCCAAGAGTCAAAGTTCGCAGGTTACTTGGCAAGGTGACCCGGTCCAGGCTCTGGTCAAAACCATCGCCGAAAGTCAAAGTTCGCAGGTTACACGGCAAGGTGACCCCATCCAGGCTCTGGTTAAAACGGTTGCCAAGAGTCAAAGTTTGCAGGTTGCTCGGCAAGGTGACCCCATCCAGGCTCTGGTCAAAACCATCGCCAAAAGTCAAAGTTTGCAGGTTACACGGCCAGGTGACCCCATCCAGGCTCTGGTCAAAATCCGCACCAAAAGTCAAAGTTTGCAAGTTGCTCGGCAAGGTGACCTGGTCGAGGCTCTGGCCAAAACCATCGCCAAAAATCAAAGTGCGCAGATTGCTCGGCAAGGTGACCCGTTCCAGGCTCTGGTCAAAATCCGCACCAAAAATCAAAGTTTGCAGCTTATGTGGCAAAGTCACCTGATCCACGCTCTGGTTGAAACGATGGCCAAAAGTCAAAGTTTGCAGGTTGCTGGGCAAAGTGACCCGATCCAGGCTCAGGTTAAAATGGTTGCTAAGAGTCAAAGTTTGCAGGTTACTCGGCAAGGTGACCTGGTCCAGGCTCTGGTTGTAGTGGTTGCCAAAGGTCACGCTTTGCAGTCTATTTGGCAAAGTCACCCGATCCAGACTCGGGTTGAATTCCCTTCCAAAAGTCAAAGTTTGCAGGTTGCTCGGCAAGGTGACCTGGTCGAGACTCTGGTCAAAACCATCGCCAAAAGTCAAAGTGTGCAGGTTTCTCGGCAAGGTGACCCCATCCAGGCTCTGGTCAAAATCCGCACCAAAAGTCAAAGTTTGCAGGTTGCTTGGCAAAGTCACCCGATCCAGGCTCTGGTTGAAGTCATGGCTGAAAGTCAAAGTTTGCAGATTGCTCGGCAGGGTGGCCCGATCCAGGCTCTGGTCAAAACGATCGCCGAAAGTCAAAGTTTGCAGGTTACTTGGTAAGGTGACCCGGTCCAGGCTCTGGTCAAAACCATCGCCGAAAGTCAAAGTTTGCAGGTTACTTGGCAAGGTGACCCGATCCAGGTTCTGGTTAAACTTATGGCCGAAAGTCAAAGTTTGCAGGTTGCCCGGCAAGGTAACCCCATCCAGGCTCTGGTCAAAGCCATCGCCGAAAGTCAAAGTTTGCAGGTTACACGGCAAGGTGACCCCATCCAGGCTCTGGTTAAAACGGTTGCCAAGAGTCAAACTTTGCAGGGTTGAGGGAAGATGGCGCAGGCAACTCTTGTTTGCTGTTCCTGCTATCTGCGTTATGCCTTCCAGTGCGGTCTCTTGGTCAGATTGTCCCCTGACACATCTCCATGCAACAAGCAGATCAGTGGGAACGTAGGTGCAGGACAATGCTGCAGTCTTACCCGTGATGCCTTGCTCTTGCAATGTTTGGTGCAGAATCAAGGGTGTAGTAAGGTGGTGGAGGGTGGCCTTTGCACCCTTCTTTGGCAAGAGTTTCCTTGAAACGATTTGAACCAGTTCCCTTCCCAACGTGGAAAGGCAGCACCTCACGTTGCATCCTTCGCCGTTCAAGCACACCACATGAAGTTCGATCTCAGATGGTGGCGCCACATGTCCATCATGGCGGGGCATGTTCAAACCAACATCATCAGCTATCGATTACCCGCTTCTTCAGAGCACAAAAGCTGAGCCCAAATCGATCTGGGCCCATTGCTCCCACTGAGGTGACCTCAATTGGTTGTGCCTTGCTATCAGCATGACTCCGGGCATCCCAACTAATGATCCACCCACTGATGGAAACCAGCAGGACTCACAAGTCACATCGGTCACCTCCCAAGGCATTGGTCACTGCCCAGTCCGTCGCCACACCAACCGTCCTTCAAGACATTCACCGAGAACTTTTGCTCTAGGACTCGGTCAAGGATCTTTGTGACCTGCGAGGACGAAAAATTGAGCATCCAAATTTTCAGCTGACTTTGCTTGCATGGACTTGCGTAATTTCTGTGCTTTGCCAATGCCATGCTGTAAATGTGTTGCACCCTCACAACATGTCTGCATCACTGAAGGAGAAAGTGGAAGGTAAGCTGGATCAACCAATCCGGGGGCGGGGCGGGTCTCTTCCGGGGGTCAAATGTGGTATGCCAAGGCAGTCATATAGATCCCAAGTGCTCAGAACTGTTTCTTCAACATACTAAGGCGCGAGGGTAATATCAAGACATGTAGGACCGTGAATTCAAAAGTCGAAACTATACCATGACAAATGACCCATACCCCTTCACTAGCATGTCTTTTCAGGCTTCGTTGATGGGCACATCTGTATACAGTAATCAGAAATCTATATACAGGAAACGCGTCTAACCACCAATTACAGCGGGGAGAGTTTCCCCTCGTTTCTGAGATGTTCACCCGCCGATCATGGCTTTGGGACTGCTGAGCTTGAGAGCAACAGTTGATTTTTATTGATTTTTGATATATTCCATGGTCAGAAGCCTCTGTTGACATCAGTTGGATGACTGTTGGTAAGAACTCTCCGAGTTGGGATTTTCAAGTACCAATATCAACCGCAGTTAGAATCAACCAAACTGATTTTAGACAGAAAGGAACCATCCAATTTCTCCTGACCATCGACCAAGGGTTCACTTACCACTCGAACCAACTACTAAGTGTTGGGGGATAAAGCTCAGCCATGATAATGGGGGAATGATCATCGATTAGTGATTGAGAAAAAAGGTCAACAGTGCAAGCATGGGGATGTGATCATGATGATGATGGGTACTTTGGTGGACCCTTGCAGATAGCTCGTGACCTTCAAGTCAGTTGGCTGACAATGTCCCAGGATTTGTAGGTCCTGTAACCATCGCGAATGAAAACTGCCTCGCCCACTAGAATTTCCGTATGTGATCTAATTTGGAGGGCGACAAATCTCACCCCGGAAACCAGCTGAGTGCTTGTTTGGTTTTGCCGCTGTTGATTTTACATCCTGCAAATTCCCAGCGGTTGTTCAAGTAGAAGAAAAATACAAGATTTTATGAGTGTCTTGAGTCTGCATAGATAGCGATAGGCGATAGGAATACCCCCATTTCCATCCTGAAAGATCTGACAAGCAAACCTCAGGGTACCACCATGGCACTTTATCGCCGATGCCGCGCCTGGTGCAGTGTTTCATCTTCGGGTGTAGCATCCTCGCGGATGCTCTCACAGCTTTCAGCAAAAACAAACAATGCAATTTGGGAACGGTATGGAACGGTGAAAAGATTCCAAAAATGCTTCCGTCCGACAAGAGAACTGTTGGAAAATGATTGTTCTTCTGTGAAGCCTACCCTAGACATTGGGTTTTTGTTGGTCGAACCTACAAGGTGCAGCAGCATAGGGCCCAAAGGGACGAAATGACTTCCTGCCTTGCTGTGGAGGTGTTTTTTCGCGGAGCCAAAAGTTGTTGGAAGGTTGTTGAAGCCATCTGTAGGAAGCAAACAAAGAAATCGGTTTACCACTATGGTAGCTCTCAATCAAAAGTAGATGCAACTGACTGCAGTGAATGGTGTGTTTACAAACCGGCTTATAGCATGGGGGAATCGCTTGGAAACCATGGATGCAACCCACAAAATCACTGGCAAACCAGATTTGTGGTGGTCACACTGAAAAATGATCACCACGTACTGCCTCGAATGATGCAAGCCAGTCCTTGGCATCTCGGAGCTTTTGCTTCATGTACTCAAACAAAAGTTGAACCAGTGGTGGTCGTACCTCCTCACTCTCAACCAGCAAGCGCATCATCAACTCCAGCGCGCGGGTCCTCAGCAAGGAACGGTAGCTGGATGACCATCCCAGGGTCAATAGTTGTTTCCAATGTTTGTGAGCGCTAAACTTGTTTGATAGTGTTGACAGTGATGGTTGATATGCGTTTGAAAATAATCGTGGATAGTAACATGTGTAACCATCGCTAACTAATCCTGTTTACTTGGGGTGCGTAACCGATTCATTAATTGCGATTGCCGACCGAGACCAACAACTATGGCCAGTAAGTGGCCAGTAATCATGCTCATGAACCATCTAGCAAAATTGAGAGTAAACCACTTATTTGGGTGGTTGCAACTATGATACCTAATCACTTACTAAGTCGAAGTACCGCTTTGTTGGTAAGGACAAGGAACCGTTTTTGACAAATCAACGCTCTCCCATTTGTTTTTGATTTACCAAGATCCTCTCATCGAAACTTGTTTTTTCAAGATAGTCCTATGGCTTGCCTCCATCCCTAGGTGGACGGCGCATACCAAACATACTCAAAGCTGGGTACATGCTTGTGCAACAACCATAGGGATACCTAAAGTCCCCATGTGCAGCGCCCCGCGTGGTTGACAAGTCTAAGTGCTGATGATTGGAATGGTTGTCACTGATGGCTAATCCTGGTTGTGGTCAAAAAACCAACTGTATACGTATTGTGCATATAGACAGATATCTATCCATTTGTATAGATACATAGCGAAATAGTTGGAACGTAGCCAATAATCAGCAAGGTTAGTTGATAATTAAATTTAACTACCGATACAAAGCACAAAGCTGGCTGGAAGTAGCTCCAGTTTGGGCGTCGAGGTGACCATGCTCAGGACAAGCACCACAAGTCACGAATGACAACATGTTGAGGAAAAGACTGATACCTTCGGGGTTCAATACATGAAGCTCTCTCAAATCACAGCAAGTTGTTAATCATTTTGGGAAGATCAGAATGGGCTTTGTTGGGATGCTCCCCCTAGCCGTCCTAGCCACTTCTGGAGATGGCCGTGACTTGTACCCATGGCTCATAGGAGTTTCATGGCGCCTGAATGGCCCAAGACTCTTTCCAGTGCCGCTCTCACCAACCAGGACTGTGGGAATGCGCGATTTCCTGCGCGCCAAAAGCTCCAGAATTTTGCTGGTGAAGTCCCGCGTCAAGATGTAGCCTTCCTGCCAGGGGGACAGCCGCGAAGTCCACTGTTTCAACATGAACCAACTGGTTCAAGATGAAGCAACATCTGGGGTCATTGACCTCATTGACCACATTTGACCCCTGTTGGTGCCCCACTCCTCTGCAATGATTTGTTCCACACGCTCCCTGCGAAGGCCAAAAGCACAGGACAACGCATCTATGCCCTGCATCTCATCGTGCAGGGCAGTGGCCAGCAGGTCTGTAGAGTGCACATCTGGGATCAAAACCTATCAGAGGTCAGACCAGCTGCACATCTGTCGAACAACACGGGATGGTCAGCTTGTGAAGCATCTAGACCCTAAATCTTACATTTCAGACATGTTCAGCAG
>VSDK01006831.1:222357-285796 GCA_009767595.1 Symbiodinium kawagutii | reverse complement strand
GGTTATTTTTTTGAGATACATCAAGGGACATGTTGATACTCAGTGGCTAGTTTTGACACTCGCACTTCACGGATTCTGATCATCCCGTATACATAAGGTGGCCCCATTTGTCCAATAGTCATGCATCATTTGCTGACAGCTCTTGATCCAAGGCATGCTATGGTGAGTCCTTCCTCAAATCCATGGGTTATCCACCAAGAATTGCCGTTTCAAGGCACGGCAACATGCACTGCGCTGTGGCCAGCTGTTTCTCCACGCCAAGTCACTCGGTGGGGGAAACTCTCCTGGAGCTCATAGAGCAAAGGATTGCATGCGCTGTATTCCCAGTGGTCGCCCAACAAAGTGGGCACAAAGATCCAGAAGTCCTTTCGGCCAGAACAACCCCAGTGATGCTGAAGTTGTTGTTGTCGTTGCTGCGATTGTTATCATGTTTTTGCATAATTTTTGCTACAGTTTGCTTTCTTTGCTGCTGTTATGTTTTTTCTTCTTGATTGTATGTTGCATGCTGATCTAGGTGGTACCAAAAAGTGCTGGATGATAAAACAGCACTCACGAAAGAACTGTATTGCTCAAGTGTGAAATGGAAACCTCCATGTCTCCTCTTGCTCATTCTTCCTCGTGTAAGGCACCACCAGATGCATGCAAACTTCTTCACCCAACACCAGCTTTTGCAAGCTGACCACTACCACTTCCATAAGAAGGGAACCCAAACGCTTCGCAACACCGCCACTGGAAGCTGTAAAGGTATGTGATCTGGCCATCCAGTCGGCCAAGATCCCAACTCGACGCACGATCAAATTCTGATGTGCTCGTGCTCGTGTCAAATCCACCTGACTTTCAGCGCACCATTCAGCTGGATTGTCCGGAAAATCCCAAATACGGTGGAAGACTTTAGGTTTTTCTACCCGGTGCGTCTGGGAAGTTGATTGTGGTGGAGTGCTTCATTCTTTGCTGAATTCACCAAGCTATGTCCGGGGGCGACAGTTGTGTTCGCAAAACTTAAACCAACCGACTCCGACGAACCACCATGACTATTGCACACATAAGAACAAGAACAACATCAAGAATACGAACAGTGACAGAAGCAACTACAAGAGCTGCAGCAACACCAGGGTGGTTCATATTTGTTCCCAGCCTGCAACTGACACCGATCCAATGCAAAGCCCATGAGCACTGCGAAGGAGTCCCCTGGACTGCTGAAGTGCCGTGTGATGTCCAGGTTGAAACTGTCTTCCACGGCACCCCGTGGGCTGGCCATGTGTGCACGGTAGGCTGTCAATAGTGGCTGCAGTGCTGCAGGGAGTTGGATCTCACCTGGCAAGCGACCATGTCAAAACAGGGTGCTTTTGCTGGGAAACCAAGCTGGAAGTTCCAGAAGTTATACAGTATAAGTATGTATGAATTATGTCAGAATCACCAGTTCTGACAGGCAAACCATCTATAAATGGTGGATGTTCCACTTCCATGTGGATGTTAATGAGGGGGAACATCGTGAATTGCCAGAGCCTTCTTGTTCCAGGAGCTGCAGAGTTTGCAAGTCGTCTTCTCTGATGTCCAGCAAGCACCGGTTGACCTGCAAGATGCATGACATGGCAGGGGTTCTTAACACCTGGGGGTACCTCCAAGAATGCTTCGTTTATTACTATAAATGCATGATTTGGAGGCACCCCAATTTCGAGAACACCCAAATAAATGGAAGTTTTGCAACAGGGACTTGACAAATCCAAAGAGCCTCAATCTGACTGTTGCTTTCTGTGACTAGGATATCAAGCGACAGGCTTGGTGATTATTGATGGTCGCGTTTTGATTTTGGGAAGCGCGGAGAGATTGACTTGCATGGTGCTTAGGGGAGCAAAAGATACCCCTATTCCGCCACCTAGGTTTTGTTGTGAATGCCATGGGTTACCATGCGATGCAACCGCAATTAGCTTGTCAATCCTAGGCAAAACACACCTGACGTTTGAGATGCTCACCGTTTCGACTTGGATCTAACCTGGGAAAGTCCTGGCAGCTGCAACCACGCGCAATTCCTTCATCCATTGGGGTTCAACGCTTGTTGTGAACATCGTGGCGCCTCGAAAGGCTCCAGGGGCTGCATGAAAGCCTGCAAGACCCGGAAAACCACTGCCACGTTGGGCTGCCGCAGCTGAAACTCGTGGCTGGGCTCGTGCTCTTCCAGGCCATCCGCGTAGCACCTGGCTAGCAACAAGCTGTGGTGAGCTGGGTGAGCTGCTAGCCTAGGGGTATCCTAAATAGTTGATGTTCGTATCCTTTATCCTGCCTGGAGCACAGATCGAAGTCGGGGCAATCCACGCACTTGTAACACGGCCCCACCACCGGACAGGCTCCGCAGAGATCGCAGGTCACATCCGGCCACTGGGTGTCGGCGACTTTGCGGCGGCCCAAGCTGTAGTGTTCTTCGCTGTCCAGCCTCAGCACCGGAGCAAATCTGGGGGATCCACTATTTGGTGGTTTCTCAAGCCATAGGGTACCCCCAAATCATCCTTTGGTAATCATTGTGCAATAAACCAACCATTTTTGGGGTCCCCTATTTTGAGAAACCACCATTTGTATCTATTTGTCCCATCATGAATTCTGGTGCTCCCCCAAACTGCCAACGAGAAACAACGGAAACTCGTGCACCCGGTGGGATCTCTCCTCCGCCACCAGCTTCAGAACGGGATACAACAGCGACAGCTTCAGCTCCGCTGCTCGCGGAAACATGGACCGCATCAGCTCCTCCGTGGCGTATCGCTTCATGCTGTGCAGGTCCCGTCGGCCCACCACTGGGCCCAGCTCTACATGGATCTGGGTGCCGGAGGGGATGGGGACCATCTGCCCCGAGAACGGATCGTAGAGCACCTGACACCAGGCTTCAGCAGCATTGGAGATCCAACCACAACCATACTCACCCAGATTTCATGGGCAAACCCAAGGATCACCAGCTATTTTATGGTGATAGTTGCTGGTGGTTGACTAACATACTGATCTACCACTCTAGGCGCTTCTATGAATGATGAAATCAAACAATTGACATGTCCCAACGAGGTGGCTGGAACTCAATGCGCCTGGCACAGAAACATGTGTCTCAAGAACGTATTGGTCTGGACAGGGTCGCTGTAGGCGTTCACCTGACGGCAGTTGGCAAGTGACATGACTCCAGCCGGGCTTTTGGTGCTCAATTGTTAATTGTCCTTAAATTTCACCCGTCCAACAAGTTGGACAGTGGCATGCTTCTCAGATACTCGTTGGTTTACTTCCCCCAATGTTGGCTGCTTATTTTGAAGGCTTCAAATGATGGCATTGCATCAATGATTCAATGATCCGATCTTGTGCTACTTACACGAGTACAGAAAAATAGCAACGGCCATGTAATCAGGGCCAATAATCATGGTTAATAAGCTCAGTTAAGCATGATGACCAATAAAATCAATAAATCCTGGTTACAGACATAGCTTTCTGCGACTGGTCCACAACCACCCAAGTGGTCGCTTTCCCCCCACGGGTCGTGCCGCGCCTCCACGTGAATGGCCAGGCCCTTCCCGGGCGGCCGCGCCGCAATCTGCTTCCTGGACTCCACAACGAGGTCTCGAAGCTGAAATCCTTCGTGCAACAAACACCTGCGGCGAAGCCATGGGGGCACTGCCATGGTCTTGAGCTATGACGATGTCTACATGTACACATATCTGAAATAGATATGTGCAAATGTTGACTGATAGGTAGATTTGTGACGATTTGCATGGCTATGTCAACATCTATGTATGTGTATAGCAGATAGTTGTACATGTGTGTGTGTGGACTGCATTGTATTACGGTATGTTGCAGAGATACAAACATGTAGGACGGAGGGAACGTCTGAGAAGAAGCAACTACATTCCTACTAACTAGGCCATTGCTAGTCACAATACTTACCCTGGATCAAGTGGTTTGGACAACTGAGCGTTTTCAGGTTACAGTGTTCAACAGGGGACGGCTCATGCAAAATATGCAAAGAAGTGGGGTGGCTCTATCAGGCTTCGGAAGCTAATGTGACCTGCAGGAGCATTTTCCAAGTCACCTGTTTAGTAGCACTTAAAGCAACATAATCAGTAGTTGGATGTACATTATATACATGTATACACACGGAATCCACCAACAGGAAGACACAGATGCGAGGACAAACAACAGAAAAGAGCACACAAATATGCACATGGATGCTAAAGAATCCCGTTCCAGAATTGGTGTGGATTGGTTCCTGGAAGGCAATGGAAATGAGAGTTAATTACTATTAACTCAAGAGTTAATTGTTTAGGTTTTACCCCTATTCAACGTAGCAAAAAAAACAATTGAATCAAGAGTTAATTAAACCAGCTAGTGGGTGAACAAATTGCTGCCCTGAAACAATTAACTCTGGATTTAAATTGTTTTCTGGTCAGGTTCCTGGATTTGCACATCTCTCCTTGCCAGAAAGAAAGGAAAGAAGACCAGGGAAGTGATTGGGAATTACTTTCTTTTTGTTTCTTAATTCCCAGGAGAGATTTTCCGAGGCCACTACAAAACAATTAACTCTAGATTTAATTGGTTTTGAGGGGGGTCAAGAAGAGAAAATCGCACACCCATTGGAAAACTATTAAATCTGGAGCTAATTGTTTTTCAACCAGAACCGTGGGAACAATCAACTCCCAAGTTAATTGTTTTTTATCACTATGTTGAATGATACCCAATCCTAAACAATTAACTCAAGAGTGCATAGTAATTAACTCTTGTTTCCACGGCCTTTCTTGGTTCCTGATTTTAGGATTCTCAATCAGTGAGCCACCACCGCCACGACCACCACCACGACCACCAACGACAACAACAACAACAACAACAACAACAACAACAACGACAACCACCACAACTATCTAACACTCGAACAGTGTTCGACACGCCACGGCATCAGGTTCAACAAAATGAGCTCCACCATCGGCTGCAATGCTTCAATGACAAACAGGATAGTGCCAAGCTACGAGAACAGGTCTCACAGCGTTCTACCCAAGAGCGTAGGTCGAATGAATCCACTAGACTTCTGAGAATGCAATGTGTGCATGCATACACAACCAAAAACTGTCAAGCTACCTCCTGCTTCATAGGGACGGAACCCAGCAAGAAGAAGCCCTAACCAAATACACGAACAGAATCTTCACTACTGAGTAGCTTCAAAAAGTCATGGAACTCCCGTTTTTGATAGTTGGTTGGTTTCCCTATCAAAGATCACAACCTGGGATGGTTGGGGGGTACCACCATGGCCATGCACAAACTTCACGGTTGACCATGAGTGAAGATCAAAACCATGTAGCCCAGGCACTTGATGGTCTCGTATTCCTCACACTCGTGGGCGATGTATGTGCTCTTTCCCGAAGATGGCCCTGATGCATAGCTGAAGACCTTGCCGGGCTGGGAAGGTTCACCATGGGTTGTGTCATTGTTGAATAATCTTAGCAATGATTAAATGTGATTGGTTCACCTTGCTAAGATTGATACACCAGAATGATTGGTCAACCATTCTTGAATGCGATTGGTTGACCGCAATAGTTGGTGCTTTCGAGAAGGATTAAAAATGGTTGACGAAAACGACCAACTGCTGATACTGGGAATTGGTTATAGCGACCAATAATAATATACATTCACGATGACTCAAAAGATGGATGGCATGAACAGGAAAAATACAAAAGGGTAATGATTAACCAACTCAGCGCAATGGGTCACTAATTGCAATGGTTATTCACGACTAGCTAATGATATATGAGGCGTATCATAAATCAGGAATAATCCTGTTCATCTCTGAAATGACCGTGGGATCAAAAGCCAACAGTACATTGGAGCGCGGTTCACATCCCAAAGTTACTCTTTGGTTGGATATTCGCCCAGCCATCTCCAAAATTGAGACCGACCAGGGCACAAAAACCCTGGAGGTGTGTCAAAAAATGCGGCGTCTTCTATCCTCGGCATCATGAAGAATTATATAATGAGAATGCCACAGCGACCATGTAGTCAAGTCAAAAGTACAGGAAACTGGCGTGGGTCGGGTTCATGCAATTCATTTTTGACTTGGCTAGGAAATTATGGCAAAGGGTGGCTGGCGGAGGGTGGCTACCTATGCCGGTGATTGTATCGTCCCACATTGCAATGGGAACTGTTGGTCCTCGACTTTAGCTTTGTTTCTCCTCTACAGATATCTCCCATGGACAGGTAGATTTAAAAAACACTTCAAATCGTAGTATGAATCATTTCCATCATGAGTATTGGTAACTGTTGCAATTATCAATGGCTGCTGGTAGTTCCTAGTGATGAATCGATCATGAAGTCATATCATGATTGACTGAGAGTGATTCTCTGCGAACAAGCTGCAGTGAGGACATGAGCATGGTGGAGCCACTAGACCAGCCGACCCTGTTGAGAAGCAAAACCCACGGGCGAGTAGGTGAGAAACAACAACAACAACCACGACGATGATGCTCTTGGTCTTAGTATAAACAATGTATACATAAGCAAATTAATATGTTGTCTTTAGTTATAATGCATATATATATATATATATTTGTATATACATGCCCTGTGAAATTCATCTTGGTTGGAGTTGCTTGAAAATCCAATCACGTATCACCTATGGCCGTTAGTCACCTGGCAGTGTGTCTGTCGTTTGTCAGCAGAATGCAGTGATATGTGCGCACGGAGCCTGCCAACCACGGACTCAGTAGCAAAACCTGCTTGTAAAACATCCGCATTCCATCTGTGATAAATGTCTTGGACCCTCATGAAGTCCATTTCCACATCATTTATTGTGATTAGATTCGTCATTGCTGACTACCAAAAAAAATCCTGCTAGATGACCGGCAGGAAAACAATGGTGAACGGTCGCTGACACGTCTTCAATCCTTGACAAGTCTTGATGAGTAGATAAATGACGAGAGCAATGACCATAACTATACCTAAATCACAGCAAGAGACACCCGTTTACCAATAACGTGGCCGCCCAAGAAAATCTTAGTCATTCTTATTCAAGTAGTCACCCATTTTGAATTTATAATCCAGCTGGAATTCATGACTCGAGGATTGCGCAGGCCCCTGGTTTGCAATAGCCAGGCCATGACCATGTGGTACATGGGGGTTATAATCATAATACACTAAATGAGTGTACCTGGGTGTGTCCCCATCACCCAACACGCTCCGAAGTGGGTAAATCCTTAGGTTTGATATTTCGCACACTCTCTTTTTGTCGAAAAAAATCGAGGCCCCAGTCGAAGCTTCCCAGGCCTTGGCATCGAAGTGTTTCTTCCATTCATCGACAATGGTCATGTCCGTGCGCAAATGCAAGGGATGAACCTGCTGGCCAACCCGGCATCGCTGATGACTTTGTAATCACAAAAAAGAAAGTCATGAGCATCATCTGATTTACCGAAAAGATAAGACAAAAAATCAAATAATGATGATAACAGCTCATCATCATCATCATCATCATCATCATCATAATCATCATCATCATAATCATCATCATCCTCATCATCATCATCATCATCATCATCATCATCAGCATCATCATCATCATCATCATCATCATCATCAGCATCATCATCATCATCATCATCATCATCATCAGCATCATCATCATCATCATCATCATCATCATCAGCATCATCATCATCATCATCATCATCATCATCAGCATCATCATCATCATCATCATCATCATCATCAGCATCATCATCATCATCATCATCATCATCATCAGCATCATCATCATCATCATCATCATCATCATCAGCATCATCATCATCATCATCATCATCATCATCAGCATCATCATCATCATCATCATCATCATCATCAGCATCATCATCATCATCATCATCATCATCATCAGCATCATCATCATCATCATCATCATCATCATCAGCATCATCATCATCATCATCATCATCATCATCAGCATCATCATCATCATCATCATCATCATCATCAGCATCATCATCATCATCATCATCATCATCATCAGCATCATCATCATCATCATCATCATCATCATCAGCATCATCATCATCATCATCATCATCATCATCAGCATCATCATCATCATCATCATCATCATCATCATCATCATCATGAAACAAACTGACGAAGTGGCCATTATTCACCTGTGTTGCCGGAGGCTCTCCAATGCTCGAGATCTGTGTTAGGCAAGTGCATCTGTTTGGGGTCCCACCCTGATGCAGTAGTCTTTCAAGGCAACTGGACACGGCTGTCGGTCATGAAAGCATAGGCGTTCGATATGGGTATGGGTCAGCATGAACCACCAGGTAAGTGAACATCTGGACAGCTTACAGTCATGTTACGTTCATGTTGGCTAGTCAAGTAGTATATTTGTTAGGCGGTCCACCCGTGCGCCAAGACCAGAACCCAGCAAAACCTGGTGACTACCGGCAGTCTGATCATCGGATCACCATGTTTCTATGGTCCCACCAGCTATGTTGATATTCCCACTGACGATGGGTTAACAAATTAAATGCCAATCAGTCTGATCATGGCTCACTTCTGACGACCTCCCCTGGACGGTGGTGAAAATATGTGAAAATCACGATGGATATCCCCTATCTCGATACAACACTTGTACGGGGCTGCACAACCATCTTGCCAATCGCCACCACTTACAAGCAGCAGAGTAGCGAATTCCGGTTGTGAAGATGTCAAAGCTAAACCAGCTAGCTTCATGACTCCATTCAGAAAACCAACCACTCGTGTTTGGTCATGTGGTAACGCTCGCCCTCTTCTTATCGAGCATGTCAACCCGTCCAGCTGGAAACCTTGAACACTAAACACGTAGGCCACACTCGCTCGCACCTGAGCAGCAGGAGGTGTGTACCACGATGTGGTCGAAATCACCCCCACGGAAGAAGTGCCTTCCGCTGCAGCCGCCAACCAGTTGGCCACCTGCATGGGAGGTTGAAAGTCTTGACTGCGTGAATGAGTGTGACAGCCTGGCCAACTTGGATAGTGGAGAAACAACAACAACAACAACAACAACAACAACAACAACAACAACAACCTGGTGGAGAATCATAACACCAGCAGCAACGCAAGGAACGAGAACAAGAGCGACAGCGACACGGACAGGAAGAAACACAATCATATCATCAACAATCACAACATCACATCATAGCAATAGAACAGCGAAACATGTTTGGCTCCATTCCGGGTACACGGTGGCTATAAATCCATGCGAAGACATGCCTCCCACAGCGAGGTAAGTTGGTTTGGAAATGAACCATCATACATACAAATGAAATCTTATCGATGAGTTCCACAGTGAATCAAGGCTGCGTAATGGATGGATGCATAGACAGACATATAGGTAGATACATGGGTAGATAGGTAGACAGGGAAGATACGTAGAGGTAGATATGTGATTTGATTCGATTAGATTCAATTGGATTGGATTTGATTTGATTGAATTAGATTTGGATCAATTAGATTAGAAAGATGTCTAGATAAATTTCAATCAAATTAGATAGACGATTCACATGATTCACATAGATTCAGATAGATTTAGGTAGATGTAGATAAATTCATCTTGACAAATAGACAGATAGATAGAGGGGTAGATAGAAACAAAATGAAAGAGAGCAAGAAAAAAAGTCATCTCCCATGTCATCAATTTCTCTCCCATGTCATTAGTCGCCAGAATCCCCAAACTGCAAAGCCAGTAGCCCCTGCACAACTTCCAAGGCTGCGCTGGTCAACGTTTTCTTCGTGGGCAAGGCATGGATCATAATAACGGCCAATGGTGACAAATTGTGGATCAAGAATCAAGACACACAACAATCATGATTTATCCTGCTGATAATGATGGTTGATGATCATTTCTGATGGTCCTTGTATTTTCACAACTATCCAGTCTTAAAAACATGCCGTTGCTGGCAGCCCGCACCCAGATCTAGCCCCAGAACTGGTTACACCGCTGTCACAACGAACAGATTCCCAAAAGCCAGCACCCAGTTGTTTGTGCGGCATTATCATCATTATACTCCTGCTTTCTTATTGAATACTAAAAGGATCCGTTGCAGAAACCCCGCAACATACCGTGAGCTGCTGTTGTCTTGGAACTGTTGGGGCTATTCCATCAGTGGTGCATTGGGTTGGTACTAGACAACAATTGGTACTTGGCTGGCTATGTAGTGGCTGATAGATGCTGAAGTAATAAGAGCTGGTTACAACAGCTAAGTCGAGATGCCCCAACAACTTTGGACCTTCTCGGAGCACAGATTCAAAAGAAATCAACGAAACAGAATGGATCGTCTGTGAATGCCGCAACCTTATTGTGGTGGCGTCCAGCTTTGCGTGACCCATAGTTCTGACCGAACAATCTGGTTCTCATGGAGAGAACGGTAGTCCAAAAGCCCAACACTTCGGTTTTCCTCAACGACTCAATCAACAGCTAGTGCGAAAGGTCACTGTTCCCCACTTTCCAACCAGTGACTGAACCATCACGCCAGCTCATCAACCAGGGGTACTTCCTTGCTCAGTCGAGCGGCCTCTTTCTTGCCCTCCAACGGCAAACGACCTGGCTCCACCAATACGAAGAGCAGCTGAGGAAAATGTTGCGCACGCCAAAGGAAGGCCTACCGGAGGTGAACGAGCTGTGACGACGCAAGAACTTCAGTAGGCCTTTTCCACTCATGATGGTCATCTTTACAACAATTTTTTTGGCTAGAGGTTACAAGCAATTTTTTTATTGGTTGTTCATCTGTCTGTTTATTGTAGCCAGGTTTTGGACTGTTTTGACAGCTTCCACTAAGCTTCTGCAAAGCTCCCGCGATGCAAACCATGGCTTCGGTGGGGGAAAATCCTGCCCCCTTGATTGCGAACACTAGCGGACAACAAAAGGCAATAACGGCATCACAACCAAGAAACCAAAAACTGGGTAGGCAAAATCTTTAGCGATCCAGGTCACCCTTGAACGCCCTCGCCCGCCTCCACTTCTGCCAGAGGCACCTGGTCATCGCAAAAGAGCACTTCGGATGGTCGGGGGAGTCGCTTGGGCCCCGCAGGATGCACCAGGAACAGCTGCAGCACAGTCCTCGGATGGCCATGTCTACTTCGGAGGTCAGTGACCACCGCAGATTCTTGAGAGCTGTGAGACCATTGTCTTTGCTTTGATCGTCTCTTGAAAGCTAATTGGTCATGGATTTGTGGATTCCTAGTATGATTTTGCTTATTGATGTGTACATATATGTGATTATGTGAAACTTGCCTAAAGCTTAGCATAGCATATAGTCAATACTCCAGAATATAATTTCCAATCGTATGATGAGGTTTTGCAACAATACTTGTGCTGTGTGTAAAGATTGCTTCGCATGAAGCAGAGAGGCAGAGAGCCTTTGTTTTGTCAATCAGGTATGGCCAAGACCATGATTGTTGCGTCTTGCTGGACATCCCTTTGTGGTCCGCTGACCAATAAACTCATGGATGACTTGACCCCAGTGTCGTTGGTTCTATCACCGACTGCTGGTGCACCATCATAAAACACCATCATTGATGGCAACTAACCATGCAACCATCGTTATCACCCGTCATCATCACCCATCAATATCAACCATCAAGCTTCATTCTCAACGATTCCTAGCAGCCGTAGTCTGCAACCATCACCGAGCACAGAACAAATGAGTTTGCTTGATCACTTTCAGGAGACCTCTTGTGCTACCACCCCAAATGGTAGGTCTCAGGACGGAGAATGCAAGAATGGTGGTGATATCTGATGATTGTTGGTTTCATTCTTATGATCAATGAATGCTGGTATATTTGGAGGATTTGTTATATCCAATGGTTGTTGATTTGATTTCTTTCCAATCATCTGATATACCAAATGCTGCTTGCAAAACGGCCAACCATCCAATAGATAAGACCAACAACAGCATGGTATTTTTTGTTGCTGTTGTTGCTTGTCATTGGCTGTTGGCGAATCTGCTGGCTAAGCGCAACCAACAGTCGGTTTTTTCTTGACCATGCCGCCTTCAATTTTTGGGCCTACCGCGACAAATCAAGCTCACACATGGAAAGTCAACTCCTGCAAGCTGCCAACCAAGGGCTATCAGCAGATGACGCTAAGATTTCAAGCTAATTCGAACATCTCAAACTGCAAACCAGCATCCGAAGAACGCGTTCATCATCTTCGACCTGCACCAAGAATCCTGCAGCGTTTTCCGCGCAGACACGCTGCTTGCCGATGTAGCAACATGCATTTCAATGTTGGAGGAAACATGAACGCAGAAACATCGGACAAGCACCATCTTGGCCATCCAAAAACTTTACCCTGGCATCCATTCTTGTGTGGGTTGTGCACAACTGTGCAAAACCACCCGCTGTTTTCTACCCAAAACCCGCCAAGTGATTTGGTTTATATCTTACATGTGCTGGATGTGCAGTGAAGAAGTCAATCTGTCTCATAATCTTCCTGCAATCCTCACCTAAGACTTATGAATACTTATGAGCAGAATCATTTCAATCAAAGACCACAGCCACTGGTAACCGTATTGACTGCGAAAACTGTACGCCATCCACTGGTCACTTCAATGTGCATCCACACTGTGACTGATCAAAAACCATGTCTATAGGCAGTCTATAGGGGTTAGTTCGCCCACCTTATAGGGTTACACCATCTAGCCATCCACCCATCCACCCATCCATCCATCCATCCATCCGTGCTGGTTATGTTCCTATAATTCTTGGTGTCATGACCTGCAGCTCCCCTGGGCCAAGTGAATCCAAGTCACGCCCCGCCGTGGCGCCAGGCCGCGGACCCGTGAGCCGCAGGGGCGCCGCGCAGCAGCGCAGCGCCTGCAAGGCGCGGCTGGCGGAGAGCGGCTGATGCCATGGAACGCCCAAGCGCTGCAGGCGACGCTCGAAATCCACGTGGAGAAGGGTGAAGTCGACCCAGACCTGGCGGTGGGTTGCTGGTGCTGGATATCTGTAGGTTGAAGACCTTAAGATGGGTGGCCACTGCTGGATGTGAGTTGAAGACTTCAAGATGGGTGGAAATGCAGATGGGTGGCTTGTTTGGGGATCATTTCTGCAGTCAAACTGTGTTGGAGATGGGAACAGTCGCAAAGTCGTATCCAACTGGTGGTAATTCCCAACAGCAGGATTCTTTTGGGTTTCAATCTCTAGAAGCAGGGGGTGGAACCTTGGAACCTTGGTTCCCCAAGTTTGTTGCTGAAGTTGGGTTGCAAAGCTGGGTCAATTTATCATTATTGTCAACACTGGTTGGTCGTGGAGTATTGCAGTAGTGAGCTGGGAACTGTAGCCCATCCGGTAGCTGGGAGCTTCGTGACGCCTCGATCAACATCTTTACGGTGGAAATGCCGATGCTATGCTGGCCCTTAAGGAATCGTGGGCATCAAAATGTCCCACGTTGGCCGTATTTCTCGACGCGGAAACCCCAGGTTTGGGGGCACTTGGTTGGTCACCTGACTGGTTACACCACGTAGCAAAACTCCAAAGAACAACTCACTTGAACAATTGGATGCTTCTAATCACAGTTCCCTAGACGCAGCGCAGCTTCAGAAAATACCAAGGCACGTTCAAGCCCTCCTCCAACAAGGCCAGAAGTTCCTGGTAGGGGTGTCCCACTATGTCTCACTAAACCCGAATCCAACTAAACCTGAAAGAATTTCCATGGAAAACTGATGATCCACCTACTTGTAGTTCCGACAAGTCCTATGATCATCTCAAGACGACCTCCCCTGTTCTCAGCCTAGCCCCATACATCAGCCCCCGGTTGGCTCCTGGCTCATTCCATGCTCCTCCACCTTGGCCAACCAGCCATGGAGCTGGCCGCGAGGCACCAGGCCAAGCAAGGGAGTTTCCTCCAAGGTCGCTAGGATCTCGCCCCTCAGCAGTGACAGGTCATCCCAAGTCATGAAGGGATCCCTGGTACCATAGCCTGGGGATGTGCCAGGTCAAGACGTGGTTTATGACGGTGTTTGGTCACCAATTATACCAATTTGCTTAGCAAGATGACTATCCAAGCAGTTCCAGGGGGTTACCAAAGGATGTTCCAAGTGATGAAGCTCACGGAAGCAAATGTGGGTCATCTGACATTATTACTTGGATTCAAACATCAATGCAAAGTGGGGTTAACATCCGGACGGATTTGTACATCTCAATGTAGTTCAATCACCGGTGGGTTGGCAGTGCTCACCTCAGTGACCTGGCAGCAACCCATCTCCTGGAACAAGTTTCTCCTGGGATGCTCCTAAACTAAAGCCTGCAATTTCTTCGTCGCGGCTTGTTGCAACATCCCGCACCTCCAACACTTCAGGCTTTCCAGCTGATCAGCGGCCTCTGGAATGCTGCGGGTGCGGCTTGGGTAGGATTCATATGTCCATATGAAATACACAAATGGCAAACCAATGACCATCGAGAGTAGTAGCAACACTAAATGTTGCGGTCGCGGTTATGATGATAATGAAAACGGTCTCGTTAAAACACACCTGTATATATATATACACATATATACATATATACATATATACATATATACATATATACATATATCTAAAGATTTATAGATATATATATATATATGTTATTATATATAATGCCTGGATTTGCATCTAATTATATCATTTCTTATGAGACAAGAGGCGCAACTTCGGCAAACAATGGTAAATACTCATGGCCAACGAAATTGTCATCATTGTCACCACCACCATAGTAATCAGTATGGACATCCTCATCCTGATCATCATCCTCGTCATCATCACCGATATAATGATATCAATGAACATGACCAGCATAGCTTGGTAGTCCCGACCCGCAACTTGCTGCAACACTGGGGTTGGTCTGAACTCATACCTAAAATGTTGTTGCATGGACAGAATCATGGGTATATAAAAGATACAGTGTTCAATGTAATTCAACGTACCGTGTAAAATTAAACCATGCAATCAAAAAATGTTCTTTATGAAATGGGCAATACATCGTGTATTATGTATTATGTTTGGAGCATGATATGATGATGTACACTCAATGAAATCATGCATGCTGTAAACTGTAAAATGTACAGAAAATGTGTAACAAGACATGTGGGCAGTGCGAAAGCTTGGGGTGGAGGATTCAGGCAAGAAAAGTTCAGCATGACGTTCAAGAGAAATCTCAAAGGCGCCCAGGCCTGCCAATTGCTGGCAAATCATGCATAACATGACGTAACATGAAACAATGCAATACCGGTACGAACACCAACACCAATACCAATACCAATACAACATAACATGGCATCACACCATACTCTGTGACGCAGTACAACGTTATAATGTGCTGTAGTATGTAAATATCTCGATATGAACATATGAAATATAACATCAATTTGTGTATATCGAATCGGGAAAATGCATTGAGTGCCTACTCTATGCAAGCCACCAGCTACAGTAAAACATTGTATGGAATGCGTTGCATGCACACATCGGCGTTACATGTTGCGTTATGCACATAAGGGTGCCGCACAAAGAAGAATTTGACTGTTGATCTTTCCTTACATAGATGGCCAGGGACGGTTCTGCAGCCATGTCAACACTACTGCGGCCTCCATGGTTAGGTCGCTGGCCATGGGAATTGTCACATCCTCGGAGGGCGCGGCTGCTGGATCAACTTTAGGGGGGCACGAGCCTATTTCTCGATAGGTGGTAGCCTGGCGGCTGATTGGTTCCCGTCAAGGTTTGTGACTTCCAACCTAGCATGAACCACTTCATCTCGGAGCAGCGTTGCAAAAACAAGGCGGTCGTACATAGCCCTGGGACATGCCATGGTGGTTGAAAAAAACACACAAACCAACGGGTTTGATCCTTGAGCGATGGTCCTTGGCATGGTTCACATGTAAAATCAGCGTCTGGAGCATGTCGTACTGAGGTAATTTAAGGTTGCCATGTGAGCCTTGGAAACTGGGACAACAAACCAACCCTCCTCGCGAAGGTCCACCACTTTTGAACCATAGATCCAGCTTTTATGCACCCCCCCCCGCAGTTCAACCATCGATGGCGATTGAGCGTGGAAACTAAGACGGTTGTTCATACAGAATGGCACCTCATGGCGCAGTGATTTTGGATCAGCCAAAAACCCCGTATTTACAATGTGTTCTATCAAAACAGTGGTTAGAACCCTCGAAAAACAGTCAGAATCGCACAGTTTGGGAACCTCAATACATGAAGTGATACTTGTTATCAATTGTAGAAACATACATTTAAAATAACCACTATCAATCACTGATTATTAATACAGATGTCTAATCATGGTGGTGAATCCTTTGCAACCATAATATTATAGTACTCATGCAACCATCATGAAGCATCATCGCATTGATGGTTTTGAAAACTGTAATCGTTCGGGACATGCATACTGGTAACCAAAATGCAAATGATAAGAAGGTAAGAAATGATTCTTGATATATATATATATATAGACTATATCTATAAATATCTAGATAGATAGATAGATAGATAGATAGATAGATAGATAGATAGATAGATAGATACACAATATATAGAAAGAGAGAGAGAGAGAGAAAGAGAAAAAAAGTTGCGGCTGATAATCCGCTCCTATGAGCTTGACTGAGATTTCAAAATGGTCAACGCAAATTAGTTGGTAGGAATTGCAAATAGTTCAACATCTAAATATGTTCAATATGTTGAATATTTTAATTGTCTGGGACACCCCCAACATGCAAACAATTCAATTTAAATATCATTTGAAAATACAAGGGGGCGTGAGGGCACTGATTGCAAGTTTTTTGGGTTTTCTTTGCCTGCCATGGTTTTGTACATTTCCCACTATGTTCTTTTTGCGATTGTCGAAGTTTGGTGAGGTTTCACGATGTGACATGCTCAAAACGCTGACAGGCCCAAAATAAACAAAAAGAAACAAAACGTGAAATGCAAAAAAACATGGCAGGCACAAAAAACAAAACATTTTCTTTGCAGGAAGGGGGGGCATAGACTGCAGGTGTTTGCTCTCGTCTTTTTCTTGCTTTTTTCTGCGCCTGCCATGGTCTTGAGCATATCATGTAAGATCGAACCATAAAAAATTGCGTTTCATCGGGATTTCAGAGACCTTGGATGCAGAATTGGTATTCCCACCGTTTTATGATCATTTTTGTCTAGAATTAACTTCCCCACAAGGTGCCCCCCTATTATATGGGTCTCCCGTTAGCTGACTACTTAGGAAAGCTGTACATGTCTGCTGGGGAGGCACCATACATGGTAGTGTGTTAAGTCAGGCAAGCTCGTTCTAAGTCAGGCATCCTACTGGGCACAGCTCAAATGCGAGAAGTCAGGCAGATCGCGAGAAGTCAGGCAGAAAGTTGCAAAACCCAATGGGACAGCGTTCGTAGGAACTTTCCGGGATGATGTGAATTGGAAGGATTTCATGCGCACACTGCAGTGAAAAACATGTTTTGTACCCTTTGATGTGTCTTCAAGCTTGCAAATCCCAATGGCACATGCCATTCCACCTATTCTTGAACTTGCCACTCAATTACACAAACTCTTATGGCACACCCAATGTAGCAGAAGATGCGTTTGCTACATTTGGAAGCGACTTAACGCAAGTACTAGTAGCACATGCAAATCTGCAGCGATTGATATGTTATACGGTTGACTATTGTGGTTTTATCAATCATCAATTATCAATCATTCATTATCAATCATTCATTCACCCATATCATTCATAAGTGGCCATAGCATCAACTAGGAGGATACTAATTGGTATGGGCCTGTCTTTGGTAGCATGGTCTCAACACCATCATTCGCCCAGCCGCTTTCTGGAATGAAGGGTGGCCTGACGCATAGAGTTGCGCGGCAGTGGCGCAGAGCCCCTCATCGTTCGCTCGGATCTCTTTCACTTTCTCCAGGAACGTCTCCAAAGTTTGGATCGCCTGAAGCGAAGCTGCGGACTGCTGCGGACGCGTAGACCTGCTTGGTGTCACGTTTGATCAGTTTGGACAGGGGGTCCCATGATATGTTGGAAAATCACATGCAATAAGTGCAAAGCAATCAGGACCAGTTCGATGTTACCACTTGTGGGCAAGACCACCACATTGCCCAGGGTGCAGGATCAGATGAGCGCTTCTTTCAAGTAAAAGCAGCTCCACCACATCAAACCCAAAATCGAACATGAACTGAAGGGGTCAAACCATCCAAGTTGTTTCATTGGTGCTTGATGGTGGATACTGACAACCAGTAACGAAAGTGCATGGCTGATTCACAGTTACTAAGCAATGGTTGATTGAGGTTGCTTGAGGTTCATCAAACAGGGCCATCCCCCAAATCCACAAAGACCTCGTAGGCTTCTTGTTGGCGGAAACCTTCCAGGCTCATGTAGCTCCTCGTGGAATACTCTGTGAGGCCGGCAGATGACACCAGGACCTTCTCTCTTCCAGCACCTGCTTTGCCGTGGGTCCCCTGGCAGCCCAATAAGGGCGGGCTTCTCCAGATGTTTGTGAGAGTCCCTCGGAAATGTCGTGTTCAACTGCAACTAGTGGGTGCTGCCAACATGGATCAGCTGGTACCACAGAGAGATGGAAATTACTGAAGCAAAGTAAAAAAACAGCTAGAGAAATCAGCACATCCCATGGATGTTCGGCTCCAGAGTTGGTCAGGGTCGAACTTGCAACACACTTTTAAGTACAGTTTTGAACTATCAAAGCTTTTCTCCACGAGTTTGCCACCACGACCAAGTCACCTGCTGTTCCGATCATACAAAAGGCCGAAATGATGCACTTGCCCCCAAAGAATCGCTTGTTTGAGCCTCTTCAATGGATGACAACCTATGAACGTTTTGTACACTTCCAAAACCAGCACACATTCCATGGGTATCAGACACTACAAAAATCAAAACGAAGTCTTTTTCGGCTGTTGTACGAATTCAGCCTCCAAAACATGGCATTGCAGCTGCGTGAGCGGGTGCAGTCAATGAGGTGCGTCCAGAACCTCCCCTCTACTCCCCCAGGGTCGCCAGCTGCAAGATCACTAACGGGCTGTAAGTCCCTGTCACTTGCAGTTTTGCTTGCCAAGAAGCCAACAAGGATCAAAAAGTAGCATGTCTATGACTTTCAGATCTATAGCCCCCACTTGCTTGATCTGAATCACTTACTTCCGACATCTTCCAACCCAGTGGACATAGCTGGTGGCCCTACCGGAGAAGAGCTGGGCCTTGGTACCAGCAGTAGAAGTTGCCACTGTAACCTGCAAGGCGATCTGATGGCAGTGGTTGGCCGAGAATCGAAGGGAATGGTTCATATAAATTGTCAATATGGGTGTTTCTCAAAATAGGGTACCTCCAAATCACCCAATATCAACCATTTACAGTAACAAACCAAGCATTTTTGGGGGTTCCCTATTTTAAGAAACCACCATATGAATTATTGACAATGGTTCGTAACTGCTGATGCGGGTTAACGATGGTTAGCGAGAATTGTTATGGTGAGTTCATGATTGGTGAGGATTACTGATGATGGATAATGATAGCTGATCATGACTGACAATGGTAAATGATGGTCAATGATGGTCAATGATGGTTGTTGATATAATGGTCTGTTTGTAATGGTTGATTTTGTTTGTTATCCACAATTGAGCAGTGGAGCCTATCGGAATGACACAGCTGAAACCGGCTGATAAACGGGAATCATTCATGATATGTGTGCAATCTTTTCCAAAAAGCAACACTGAGCATGTCAGGGCACGTCAATGAATGATCAAACAAGAAGGGTGTTGACACTGCTGAATGTATATGAATGAATCTGAAAGGTGAATGGTTGGTTTTGTGTGCTAGGATGTTTACCTGCACATGTTTGGGGTGTATTCATACTGATCCATCCTTTCGCCGATTGTACATTTGCACCATCGTGATGTCCATTCTAAAACTCCGCAGTTCCCCCCCTTATTGTCTCAAAAATCGGCATTCTAAGAACATCGCTTCACCTCAACGCTATCAAAGAGGTCTGGTCAATTATCTTCATCCCCCATCCCTGCAGTGTTACTGCCGAATGAGAGGGAATGGGTACTCAGAAAAGAGAGGAATGCTGACCCTAAATGGTGCACGCACCCAGATACCAATGCAACTATTGCCGTTTCTCAATTCCGAGTGTAAATTAAATTCGATCCTCTGAACTATATTTGTGTATGCATTCAAATATTTTTTGCACCTATTTATCATGCTTAGAGAGAGAGAGAGAGAATGTATGAATACATCTACATTTGAGGGTTTCTCAAAATAGGGAACCCCCCAGTTATCATCCTTTCTCTCAACCATTCTACTAATAATAAACCATCCATTCTAGTTGGTATATCCCCTATCATTGTTTATTATCCCCTTGTTAAAACCATTACTAAGCCTTAAAAAACCATCCAATATTGTCACACATCGCCAATGACCATCCCCCTTCGTGAACTTTGAGGCCTTGAAGCACCAGTTCTCCTTGCATCATCTCCTTCACGGACCACAGCAGCAACTCGGTGCCCTGATTTCCCTGACCGCTGGCATTCGCGAAAAGGGCCTTGATGAGCTTCAGATTCTCCTGATGTGTGGAGGGCCACCGGTTTAGTCGGGTTGTAAATTATATTGGTTGGGGATTTCAACCCCTGTAAAAACATATTAGTCAACCATGTGTCAATATTTCTGAAGGAAAATAAAAAATGTTTGAAACCACCAACCGATATAACTGAGGTAGCTCCATGAGTTTCAGTGCGTATGCAAACCTACATTTGACAAATATATGCCTGCGATTCGGGGACGAGGCCACATTGTGATCCAGATCTCCATGACATGCATGTTAAGGAGCCCGTTATCAACATTGTTGCTCCGGAACATGCGCTCCATGTCCAGCATGAGTCTGTTGCAGGATGCCACAAACGTAATCACCAAAAATTGAACCTGATCATTAAGCCTCTCACTTGACAATCAAGGATGCTTGACCCACATCCCACAAATTTGTTACGCCCTTTATCAAGTGTTGAATGATTCGCCGATGGTGACACCAGCTGCACAAGAATTCCCTGAATGGATTGCAATAATTCAGAATCAGAACAACAACAACAACAACAACAACAACAACAACAACAACAACAACAACAACAACAACAACCACGGCGACAACGGAGACGCACATACTCAAACGAAAAAAGGACAATATAACATAATATAACGGCCACAAAAAACTTCGGTGACATCCCCAACAGCAGGGGCAATCTAGCTTAACAATTTTCTTGTACCAGAACCTGGTGGAACTTTCCAGGACCTTGCCCCAGGAACTTGCACCTCAATAACCTGGAACCTTCCGGAACCTTGATAGCCCAACTGCGCCGGAACTTGCTGGAACCTTCCAGAACCTTGATCTGCCAACTGCACCGGAACCTTCCAGAACTTTCCTGAACCTGGGACCTGCACCGGAACACACCGAAGCTTGTCTGGGCTGAAGACCCCACCAGCTTTCGCTTGGGGAAAAATCAAGAGATCTACAACAAAAACAACCAGAACGATCAAAAATCCAAGATACCAATCCACGATCGAAGGCAAGATCCAAGATACCATACCAATCTACCACAACCAAAACAATCAACAAGTCAAACGGCCGTATGAAAAGAACCGCCCGAACGGCCATGGGTTGGTGTCATTCCAAGGGTCCCCGGGCCGTGCAGTTCCAAGGCACCGCCACCACCACGAAGGACTCCTTCCGCAGGCGACCGCGACACTTGGCCACGCCCTGAAGGAGCTGGCGGAGCCAGGTGCTGTCCTGGGACTGCTTGGAATGCTGGCTGAGTTGGGTAGTCTGGTCATATTTTCATAGAGAATTATTTGCACTGGAATCATGCAGGTATGATATGATATGATTTTATATATTTTTATATGATGTATCAAGATCAGTAATGACTAGATCAGATAGTAAATACACACGTTGTGGTTTCTTGGATTGTGCTTAGCTGTGGTGGCTGAGTTGCTATAATGTCATCCTTGTTGTTCTGTGTTCCCCTCGAACACTATCAACAGGATGAGCAGAATGGTGGCCAGGCGAACATCGTCCCCATGTCGCTGTACCCTTGCAACAATTGCTATCAAAAGGAAATCATGCCGGAAGAATACAACTGGCTTCTCTGCCATCAACAGTGAAAGACTGGTTGCTTAAGAGGAATAGATTGGGTCACTAACAAGAAGACACGACGTTCGGCTTCACTTCCTTGTCTGATTCACTATATTCACTTATTGGCAAACAAATGGTAAAGGATCATGCGCTCGTCTTGCGGTAGCGGATACGAGAAGCGTCAAAAAGGCACTTAGTGCGGTCCGTTTGCACTGGTTGGTGGCTATTCGCAGGGTCAAATGGAACCTGGCTATGAAGTAGGTACACTTGTACCCCTCTGTCATCAGGAATGAACCACACTTGGCTAGTTCCAGGTGAGAGGTTCCCAGGGTGCTGTCTCCAACAAAGCTGGTTATGAAATATATCAACTGCAGGTAGTAGATCTCACTCGACTCACATCTTCATGGTTGCTCATGGTGCACAGTGGCTAATTCACGTGTAATGGTAACAGCCCCTATTGAAAATAATGCTTCATTCTAGGGATGAGTAACAATCGACAAGAACCACCTTGGTATCTCCAAAACTGATCTGCACCCACCAGGTAAAGTTATGATCAGTGGGGACTGTGTGAGGGGAGTACATTGATATCGACCACCAACAGCAAACGGCATGATTGAGGAACAGCAGAATGCGACCGGTAAATGATTCATAACCACTTTGAACCATCGCCAAGCAGCGGATGATTCACAAACAGCCAGTGTGTTTTGTTTTGTTCAAAAATGTTCTGAATCGTTGTTTGATTAAACAGAACACTGCGTTATTCTGCTTGAAGCCTGCAATTATGAAATACCTATCGGCCTAGATCGCTTTGTGGACAGGTAGGCGAACAAACAAACAAACAAACAAACAAACAAACAAACAAACAAACAAACAAGGAACAAAGAGACGCAGAGACGGAAATGCCCAACTTACTCTCAACCTTACTCCCAACCTGGTATAGCCTTCAACTCTGCCCGTGTTGGTGGCCCCAAGCGAAGTCAAGCTGCCATGGGATCGGCCTGCGCAGATAGGAAGCCTGAGAGAACTGTGGCGCAATCTTCCAGCTCTCGCAGCAATTCCTGCCGTACCTGGTGCAGTTGACAAGTGCCATTCAAATTGAGCTACCCAGCACTCTGCAGCAGACCAGCTCTTTGAGAGTGCCAGCTATATCACTGTACAAGCGGCCAAAGAGAGGGCAACCCGGCCATCTTTGCAAACCACCTCCTTCCCCGATCCTCACCACCTGCTTCCAAGCGGCGGATCGATCCTCCTCCAACAACTCACGCACCACTCGCAGGCGTTGCTGAAAGAACTCCATGCAGTCGCTGCCCTGGAAACCTTCGGACTTCAAAAAGTCGAAGACGCAGACGTGGTCCGCTAAGGTCTGGAAGATTCGAAGCTCCTGGAGGCTGCGGCATCGAGCATATGATGCCTCCAGTTGGAAACTGGCGACCGAAAGCAGAAGATCTCAAATGGATGTTAAAAAGAAGCCAAGCAGCAAAATTGCATTTTTTTCATCGATCGCTGCTATGTTTGAAAACAAGAAACAATTTCAAACACAGTCAATCAATTGTCTCGAGCCACCATTAGGTAGCGATCCAACCGGTTCAACAAACCTTGTAACAAATATGGCCAAAGGTACTCAATGACCGACAATATTGCGCGAAAATGAAACACCTAGCAGCCTATGTGATTGAGGTCAACAACACTTTGTCAATATTTTCTTGGTTGACCAAATTGTGACAGTGGCAATCCCCCATCACCTAAATCAAAGTTCGCTGCGGGATTGAAAACTATTCAGGCTCCAGTCATGGGAAGTGATTCAGCCATGGGGGAAACACAAGAAGAAATGCAGCTTGAATTGATGTCAATTCATTCGTCGAAGTCGGCCAGTTTTGGCTTTTTTGGGGAGTCGGTATGTACTGCGGGTACAAGGACTTGATCCACGATCAGTTTCTTATTGACTTTTCTAACATAAGAAAGACGGAGCCAAACCAAGGATGCATCCCCACACAGGAATTTGACAATAAGTTGTGGGGCCAACCGGGCTGACGCCAGGAGCGTCCTTCACATCATCAAAGTCGAGACCAACCTGCTTGAAAGCCTCGAGTTGCTTGGCATCAGCAACGACGTCCACTGTGCTGTTGGACAACAGCTCTCCTGGCTGCAAAGCCGGAGTCGCAGTTTGATGCAAGTGTTGGTCCGAGACTAAGAAAGATGTAGTCCAAGGTGGTTCCCCAACCAGCCATCATGTCGCCCAGAACTACCCTAATGAGGTTTACAGCCATCGATCATCAGAAGCCATTACAGTATTGATTATCAACAACTATATCTGTAACTAGTTGTCAATCGCCCATTATATAGTAGTCAACCACTATGCTCCATTACTAGGCATATCATTGTTGGCTGTTAGTACACCACTGCACCATGATCAACCAACTATCAATAATCGGCCATCATTAACCACCATCAACCACTGTTATCAACCATTGGAATGATCCATTCTTAGCCAATACTAACCATAATTCAACCATCATCCACCATCATTCAACCATTGTAAACCACTAATCAACCATTCGGAACTCTAGACCATTCTCACACCATCACTCGAATCATCATTTCAAACCCACATCAATGGTCAGCTACCTCATCGATTGACCCACCATCTTTCATCCATCGCCATCAGTCAACCCTGGACCCATGAGTCAACGAGTCCAACCACGGCCCTACCAAGTCTCTGCTGCGCCGGCAGATCTCATCCACCGTGAGGGACTTCAGCGCAGCATCGAGGCCCGTGAGCTCCAAGAGCTTGGGCAAGGGACCGTGATCCTGCGGAGCTCACATGGGAAGGGTCACCTGGAGATCTGGGTCAATGATGGTGATTGAGTTGATAGTGTTTGATCATGTCTACTGATGATTGATGATGATTGATGATGATTGAAGATGATTGATGATGGATGATGGTTGTATGATGGTTGATCCTGAGTGATAATCAAGATAATCCTGGTTGTTGACACTGGCGAAAGGCGGCGAATGGTTGCTGAACTGACCAGCCACATCTGGGCTCCCAATCCCAACATGGTGCAGCAAGCAGGTGGGACCTGCAGCCCGCCTGACAGCTCCCCACGGCTCGTAACCGGTTGCATTCACCATGGTCATAGGAGTTCGTTCGCTCATCTTACAGGGGCATTTAGATTACTAATCCACCAGGTAACAGGGAACTAACCCACCCACCAGCGAACTTACCCGGCCTGTACATCCATCTTAGACGCTACGCCATTTTGGGATATCATATTCTCTCATTTGGAGAAGCTTCCCCAGTTCAGAACAAGGTAAACTGTGTCGTGCCTGCGATGTTCACGTACCCAAGTTGGATGATACAACAACCATAGCCAAGCAAGGGGTCATCATGTACCAACTTCAAAGGCACGATGCCACGTTTAGCGGACAGTGGTAAAACCCTACTGCAAATAAACATGACTTCCAAACCAAAGGTCAAGGATTCTGCTGGATCCTCACGGTCCAAAATGTCAAGCTGCGATTTTGTCTTCGCTCCAGTACACTTGAGCTTCGCCTATAAACTATTGAGCAGAGTCAAAAAATCAATGGCATTCCCACTTCATGGGTTACACTCAACGCGGTAACATCAACCCGTTTGTTTGATAGCCAATTTGATTAACCAACCATCATTATCCATCATTGTCTATGGACTGGAAATAGACATTGTTTATTCACCATTATCAAATCATTAAAATCATCAGCCATCATCATGGCCACGGCTGTTGTTTCATCCGCAACGCTTCCCCTGGTAGCACTCCTCGCTGTCGAAGTCCCAAAAAATCTCCGCAACGAGGTGACTGCGGAAGGCGTCCGACAGTTGTGCCTGACGAGAGTCCTGGCACATGCGCTGCGACCTGCTCCTACTCGTTTTGATGTAATCTGTGGATCATGACCGAAAAAACGGTGGCCATGGGCTATACCATGGTTCTACCATTGATAATAGACTTACTAAAAGACCAATCACCCAAAAAATCATGTGGTCGTACATCGCAATTGAGACTGCTCTGTTCAGTGTCGGGATATTTGCCATGGGTGTTTTGACTTGTTCTGCGATTATCTGGATTCCCAGAGTGGATTGCAATAGTAATCTCGAGCAAAGCAGCAGCAGCATGAGGGCTCCATAAATAGGGTATTCCAAAAATTGATTGCTTCAGTGCTTCCTATTTCGAAACTTTTCAGGCGTTAACTTGGCGTAATACTATTGACAGGCACATTCTCCCCTCGTACCAACCATTCGGCAAATAATTAGGAGAACCCAAGAACCCAGAGTTCACACAAGTATTATTGGCCGACGGCCAGCTTTGTTGGTATACTATTGTTATCATAATAGTTGGCTAATTTCTACTCCAACAACCTGGATAGTGTCCTTATTATTCCGTAATTATTTTTGTTGCCCCACTTTTGCTCATTTACACTGCTACAACACACACCGTCCACCGGTTTGGCGGTGGCGAATGAACCGCAAGTCCTGTGGAGCATCAGAGCCCATCACTCGCTGCCACAGACGGGAGGGGAATCGCGATGCAGCCGGAGCTGGTGAGCTACCATCGAAGTAGTCCAGCAGCAAAGCAATCTCCTTGTCCATCCTGGATAGCAAATTATGCCAAAGCCAGTATCGCGACGCAGAACTGTGGAACCACTACCTATTGTACGATATCCTACAATTCTGCTTCTTCAACAGGAAACAAGGGTTGCGACAAAGCCTTTTTGCTTTGTCAACCGCGCGGATTCTTCTAGAAACCAAACTTTAGCACAGTGTGATGGTTGTATGACTGTCTGGTTTGTCGCCTGATTTGATTGGGATGCCACGGGCACCTGCAAAGAGATCTCCCAAAAACTCAAGGCGCAATAAGATTGTATATGTCGTAGATCCTGCACTTACCGAAAGCTGGGCCAATGGAAACCTGTGCATGGTCGGTTTCTCGATTTGAAGTAATGAAACCTGTAGTAGTCTATGTTCGGATGTAGCGAGTTCATAATGCCAACTGGGCCAACCAGTAACAGAGAACACACAGCATCTGTTCCTCAGATGGGCTACATACAGAAATGACTGTGCTTCAGGAACGCGGCTTTGCTGCCTGCAGCTGTTCTACGCAAATGCTTAACAATCGTCCAGAGGGGGCAAGGTCAAAAAGCGGATCGGAACCTCTTTTTCTTTGTGACGTGATCCATTCTGGAGTTGGGAATTGATAGACGCCACGTTGGTTGTTTGTCTATTTTTTGAACTTGTTTGGTTTGACAAGATTTAAAGTCGATGAAGTGGTCATATCATACCTCTTCCCAACGGTGTATGTTTCAGGTAAGAGCTCATTTGTGAGGTGCCTTTAGATCATATTGGCCTGGGTCCAACCTAGGGACGCAACAGGATCCACACATGCTTCAGTTTTACGGACGAACCATCCATGTTACTATTGTTGTTTGAGCGATATGTATTCTAACCCTTTCCCATGCCGGTTCACATTGTGAGCCACGATTCACCAAAAACGGGATCGCCACCAAGGTAGCATATGATGCGGGAAAAACCACCCAACCAACAAACCACTCGACCAACCACGCAACCAACCAGCCACCCAAGCAACCAGGCAACCAGGGGCTCCATCCTTCCCACTGAAACTGGCGCCAAGCATCTGGCTTTCAGGTTTCTTGAACTCGGCCACAGCCAGGCGCCACACTGCAGCATCCACCTGGCATGCTGCCTTGTGACTATTCACCCATTAGGGATGACATTTTGACATGGCAGATCATCCCTGGTGAATGATCTGCCCGTGGTGCTTTTGTTAAATTCCGTTAGCCAGGGGCTCATCGGAGTTCTTAGTGGCTACCCCTGTGCATCTACATGGAACTAGAAGTTGCCATCCCTCCTCAAGTTAAGCTCAGGGCCAGCGAGTCCTCGAAAATTCGGATGGACATTTGAGTTCAACCACTTGGCATAGAGGCTTCACCAACCACCTGTTTGTAGGGGATTGATCCTCGTGCAAAACATGACGCTTCAAATGGTTTTAGAATGACTCAGTCAAATAAAACCAAACAAGTTCAATGGTGTACTCCTTGACCCAACGCTGGACATGGCTCAAGGATCTCCATGCACTCGATAAACTAACCCTTCGACAGGTATTGGAGGGACAAACTTTCCAACAAAGAAGGGAAAACCAACAGTAACAAACACTGACCACAAAAGATAAGAACACCATTCCTGTGACAGTTTAGAACACCACAAAAAAAGGGGACCAACATGACCCAATACATTCAAAGCAGGACGAGCTGATTCTGCAAAGGCTGGATAGATAGCTCCAGCTGTGAGTTTCTGATGGCTGACCTCGGTTTGATCTTAGAGGAGGTGATTCACAGGTTTTTCCCCAGCATAGGAGAAATGATTGGAAGCTAGGAGCTAGGTAGTGGAAACAAACCCTATGATGACCTATTGACAGCTAGGTATTCGGGACTGTTCAGATGAGCTGTTGCGGCCGCTATCATCATATGCCACAAAGCCCCTTGTCCAATCATCAACACAACAAAACAACAACATAATCAGTATGATGCATCCTGCAACGGCAGCAAACCTTTCTCATGCATGAATGATTTCAGCACAACCGGCTCAGCAGCCACAAAACAACCAATCTGCCTGCGCTCATAACCATCGACCAACAGCGAGCTCACATCTGCCGGAAGCCTCCATGGTTGCGCCAGACTTGCCCAATGCCAAGGTCTGGATTTCCTTGTAGCAGAGCTGAACTACCTGCCGGAAGCACTGCATCTCGGTGGCTGACGCTGACTCGCGAAATCTATCTGATGATCATTGATAATGATGCTAGTAGAAACCCTCTAAAACCTAAGAATGACCGTGATAACAACAACAGCACAACAACGACAACAACAACAAGAAGAAGCTAAAATCTTCAAAAAGGAGGACAAACACAAAAAACAAAATCACAATCGCAGACACTCAGTGCAAGCGCAACAGTCACTATCCCAGCCACAATTACAACCACCATGAAGACTTCAATAGTCACTTCTGGGTGCAGGGTCACAATTATTTACAATAGGGGCCACTGCTCAGTGGAACCATGGCCCCAGCTCTGATGCAATCCAATCAGACTAACTCCCCAATTAGAATGCTTCCTTGATGACGCTTTGCATTCCAGAATGTTGATAACAACGATAATATAAGGTATATGCCGACAGCAAGCAATATACTGATTCAATAGGTGCTCCCATCCGTCCCATCTTGCAGGTGATGATCTGTCCGTTTCCTATTGTTTTTTGATCTGTTGGGACTCCCCTTATCCAATGGCCGAAGGTGGCCGAATCCCCTGCGGTCACGGCGATGTGAGATCGACTCCCCACATATGGCTTCGGTGATCCCCCACTTCGCACCTCTCCGAAATCCTCTGGACCCAAATCGCTGAGGGAAGATCGCACGCCCAAGTACTTGCCATGCCTTGGTAGAAGTTGATGAGCTCTCACAGGGTATGACAAGCACACTCTCGCACATGCTAGTTTCTGAAAACGTAATGCTGAACCAGCCCTGCAGAAAAAATGATTCCGTTTGGGGGCACGAAACTCCAACCAATGGAGGGAAGGCTGTATCTCTGGGTCATCTGTGTCAAGACACTTTTGCTTGATGACTTGCGCGAAGTGTCGCAGCAGGGGATTCACCAAACAACTGCCTTCGCGCATGAAGTGCAGCAGCCAATTGAAGGTCTCCTTCAAAAGAAGCTGGCACCATGCTCTCTTTGCCCAACACCCAAATGAGTATCATTTCTGACAATGGTAGAGATTCGTATGACAGATTGTGATGATGGTTATACCAGTGCAAGCCCCTCCACGTGGTGCAGGATCATGGTCTAGCAGAGTGTCCCATGGGGATGCACACATTCCATCTGGTATCACACTGTACGTCAAACAGTTTGTTCGCAAAGAGCATTGTTTAGAAGTAGTCAGTACAAATGGGTAGTACAGCAATGCTGGCTAGGTCACAAATTGGGTAGTTCAGTTTCTGAGGTAGCTCAGCGAAGATTTAGTTCAACAAAAAATTAGTTCAGCTAAGAGGTAGCTCACTCTCCGTATCTCTCCGTTTTTCGGTGCTGAACTCCCCGGTGACACCTGGGTCCAGGTTGACATGCACAGTACAGGTCGAGGGGGCTGTGCATGCAGTACCGTTACTGATTCCTTGTAGGACATCTTCAGGCTTTTTGGTACCTGGTATGGTATCTTGCTGATTGCTATGGGTTTTTTGCCGTGATTTCGTGGAGTGGCTCAGTATACGGTATACTTTGCTGCTGCGGTCTGGCTGGCCGTGCCGTTTTGGCGCCGCGCCTGCTCCAGAGGATTATGTCCAATTCTCTGCCCCCTTTGTTGCATTCATTCTTCCCGGCCTGTGCCGTTTGCGGACACCATGTGATTTCCCTGGGGTAGGCTTGTCCTGTTGCATGTTGCAACTTTTCCTTTTCTCTAGGCCTGGTGGCCTTAACGTGAGCCGTTTATGGCTCCCGGTGTGGATGTATGCTTGCATCGGTTGCTTGATGCAACCTTTTTATCGTGTCAGCCGGATGCTGGAGGCTAGGTTTTTGATTTTAAAAAGTTGCCATCATACAGGGGTGGTTATGCCGCATTTTCTATTTGCCCAGTTGTTCTGACGGTAGATTGCTGGCTTTCAGGGAAGCATTTGTATCGCTCTGCTCCTCAGCAAGATTACCGGTAGATTTGTTGCTCAGGTGTCCAGGCAGTGGGTAATTTGCTGGGTGTCCAAGAGGGATGCTGGATTCGTACAGTTTATAGCCGCTGTGGTTGAGGAGGTGCTGCAATCAATACAGCTCAGCACGGAAAAAATTGAGATGTTCGAATGCCTGTATCAATTGTTTGGTGGTTTTGCTTAGTGTCCCGCCTTTGCATGGTTTTTTCTCCCGGATGCACCTTTGGGTGCTATCAAGGGACGGTCTAGTACAGCAATGCTGGCTAGGTCACAAATTGGGTAGTTCAGTTTCTGAGGTAGCTCAGCGAAGATTTAGTTCAACAAAAAATTAGTTCAGCTAAGAGGTAGCTCACTCTCCGTATCTCTCCGTTTTTCGGTGCTGAACTCCCCGGTGACACCTGGGTCCAGGTTGACATGCACAGTACAGGTCGAGGGGGCTGTGCATGCAGTACCGTTACTGATTCCTTGTAGGACATCTTCAGGCTTTTTGGTACCTGGTATGGTATCTTGCTGATTGCTATGGGTTTTTTGCCGTGATTTCGTGGAGTGGCTCAGTATACGGTATACTTTGCTGCTGCGGTCTGGCTGGCCGTGCCGTTTTGGCGCCGCGCCTGCTCCAGAGGATTATGTCCAATTCTCTGCCCCCTTTATTGCATTCAATCTTCAACAATCTCCCTATCTTTCTCTCTCTCTCTCTCTCACTCTCTCTCTGCGTCGTCGTCAGAGCAAGCTCTGTCTCAGCCAGGCTAAGGGACGAGGAAAGGAGCAGACAGCAGTTGCGCCGCCCCGTGCTACACTAACGAGGGCATACTGTTCTCATCTCCCTATACTTTTGGCATTTTTTGACTCTCCCTATACTCTGTGGCATCTTGATGTCAACCAAATCATACCATAAACTCTTGACGCAAACAAGGTGCGTTGATATATCTTGCGCAGAAGAGAGGGTGCCTGATACATTATAGATTGCAGCTTGGAGGAATGCGTCAACGAAGCAGCCATGTCCAAAAAATGCGGACTCTCAGATGTAATATGCATACACTGGCAGCACCCATGATATGGTCATCTTGATGTGGGAGTCTTTACTCAACCCTTCACCCAGTACGAGCACCCCCGAAACACATTTTCACGTTGCAGCTGCCTGAGCTGCCTCACCCGTCGGGCTTGGGTCCTGCCCATCTTCTGAATGATTGAAACACTTGAAGACGTCGCAGGTCTTGTTCACCTCGCTCTGCACCTGCCTGCAGCGGGGACACTGCCAGCACTGCTGACAAACACCACTCACTTAGCCAGGTCACCAACTGTACAACACCTTTAGGGTATACATCTTGGGGGCTATGGGCTTTAGTCAGTGACTTTGAGAGTAAATTTAAATGACTGGGGCTTGTCTGCCGTCCAAGCACTTCCAAATAGAGAACACCACCTTAATCACTCTGGCATTTTACGGCTACTTACAACTGCTTGAAAACACAATGCCTCATGTTAGATGGCACTCAACTGCTTTCTAGCGACGATATGACACCCAGAAAACAGGCGTCTGATTCCTCCGCAAGCACTTCCAGTTAGAAGGTTTCTTGGCTTGATGCTTGAGATTCCTGTACCTGCCAGGTATGTCGCTTTTACCAAAGATTGACACCTTGCAGCAGGCGGCAGAGCCTGGGTGTCAGATCTTCGAAGATAATCATTTGCTTCTTCAAGTCATCCCGGTCCTTTATGATTTCATCAAATTTCCATTCGTGCACCAGCCATTCCATCAACTGCAATTGCCGTTGCAGTTCCACGCGCAACACGCTACACTTCTCAGCTTCCTCGGAGATGTGATCTGAACACCTGACACTGGTTCCCAAGGGGAGATCAACCCCGAGTGAACAGCTCCCAGTCGCCGGCTGATTCGTCTAGCGCTTCACTTACAGTCTCATCTCATGGTAAACCAATGGTGATAAATAGAACTCGGTTTACTCATTAAGCAATAGAACAGAATTGATCAACTTATAGTCCATTCTTTGATAAACCAGCAATTGTATAACTCAAGGCCTCCATGTTTGCCACCAATAGAAACTCTTTCCAGGGGGCCGCAGCCAGAAATTTGGCATCCCCCAAACACCAGGCGGTTGCTTGGATGGAAACCAATGATGCTGAGTCAAAACCCTTGGTGCTGGGGTGTTCACATACAAAAAATGAGGGGTTGATGGCTGGTGATGACCTATAGCCAGCCAGTGTAGAGAGATACCCACCTACATGGGATGTTCCTGCTATTCTCACCTCTCGGGAGAAGTTTTACAGAGGATCATTGTCCAACCCAAGCTGCCGGCAGCTGCAACGGTGAACTGGAAGCTGTGTTTGTCAATACCACCTACCAGTTTTGCCATTTCAGATGCAACGAGCAAACATAGAAGTGATGTACCGTGGTATGGGATGAAGAGTAGGCAAGGCCGATTATATAAATCGACCGAAAGGTTTGCTCAGGGGAATGTGGCCAGAAGGGAGACCGCGCCTGTCACTGGCGTTGCAGACAGCATCCATGTTGTCCATGAGATTCGCCAGGGTCGCCATCGGTTTCTGCTTGGACATCTCCATGTAAGCGCGTGTCGGCAAGTCGCCATCGATCGCGGCCTGGGCTGAGCGCTTGGGGCCGGAGGTAGCCACACTTATCAACCAGCAGTTCCTTGGTACCGAGTGGTCCCAAACCTGGGCCAAAGGTTGATGGCACCTGCCACTCCTCGGCACCTGTCACTCCTGTCATGTCTACAAATGTGCCCATTGCAAACCGCCACAAATCGCAGCCCCACCTGTCTCAGTCTCTTGAAGAAGGTCAAGCTAGATGGAATTGAAGCATCCTCCTAGGGGCCAACAAGGTCAAGTCAATGTAAGCACTACCCAATGTCGTTGTGTCAAACTATTGAAGAGACAACAATGACTGCCTCTGACCAACAATCAGTCCATATGTATCACAATCTCCCAAAGACCAATGACCAACCAAATTTGATAATCCGCTGCAACAGCTAAGCAACTGCTGTGAAGTGACCACTGCTCATACCTTCACATGCTTTTGAGATGGAGTTTCGAGGTTGAAATCTTCAATTCACCTCGTTGATGAATCAGTCGGATTAGTCATTTTTTTGCCCAATCGGATAAAAATATGTTCAAAGGCGAACTCGATACATGTCATGCATCTCAATCCATTTCATATGAGGCGATCCAAATATGTGGTACCTCCCATCACCAGTTTACTCATCAAGCATGATCCCTTTTAAGGCAGCCTGGCAGGCATGGAACATACAAGAGATGTTTTGTGTCACCACCGATCACAAAGCAACTTGCTATGAATCCACTTTTGTACCTATATATCCTTAATCCTTACCTCCTTACTCCTCATTTACCTGGCTTATCAATCTCCTCATTTACTGTATCTAGCTGTTAACCCCGTGGAATCGAAACCGGCTTATCAAATCGATCACCTTGGCGCTTGCCCCCAGATTTCCCGCACCTCAAAGCGACCGAAGACGTCCATCAGGGGGCGCAACTTGGGCCAAGCGCAACCCTGCAATGTGGGCCACTCCTCCACCCATGTAGGCATTGAAGCCTCCTGGCGCTGCCCCACGGCCATGGGGTTAACGTAGCGAACTCTTGGCACATGAAACCGTCTGTACATCATGGCTACCCCATTCCCTTCTTAATCGACCACACTTACATCACTTTTCAGCACCTTGCCCCTGGCCTGAAGGCAGTGGTGGATGAACCCTGCAGAGGACCAGGAGAGGCGCTGGACAACCAAGTCCGGCCAACAACACATCTCTTCAAAACCCAGCCATTCCAAGAACTGCTTCTCCTGGCAAAGCAGCATGTGACCAGAGCCATGAACCATTTGAAGAGCAGACAGAAAGGTAACGATCATCTAACAAGCCAACAACGGCTGTACAACCCAAAGTAACAAACAACTACGATTCAATCAGGAATTTAAAAACCATATGCAAGCTAGTGTTTGTTGTGGGTGGGTTCAACCAGCTTTGACTATGATGATTCTCGTTGATGATCAAATCATTTACAAAACAAATACTTACCCAGAACTTGCGATTAGCCTCTGAGTTGCACTTGAGCAAAAATGATCCCACACAGTTCCAGTGATGGATCTGGTATGATCCTAAGTAAGAGTACTACCTCTGCAGAATGCCAGTATTTTCTGTCCTTATCCATACTTATCCTATCCCAATACTTGCATGTCGAATACCAATTTCCCAGGTAAGCTATGATACTCTCCAAGATACTAGGTCGTCCCTCCAACACCGTGATATTTCAACCTGAGGATCTTGGATGGAACTTGAAGAAGATTGCCCTGGTGAATCAATGTAGAACATGTCCAAGCCAGTGCGCTACAGTGCATCAGCATTTCTTAAGCCAATATTGTGTATGTGTACAGGACTTAGGTGGTGCCAGAGTGTAAGTCCAAGTGATCAACCACTACTGGAAGCTGAAAACGTAACTAGGTCATTAAGGGTGCCTCCCTGCATGATGATCCCTGGGGCAGGGACCAGCTGGTCCTGTCTGACACCAACCACCAAACCCGAATCCTTCGTTGCGACAACCACCAGCGGTGTCACGACGAATCACTGGACGGGTCCTTTGCAGACTCAGGCGCGACCTCCAAGAAACTTGGCACCCAAGTCTTCAAGAACAACTCCTGGAAGTCCAAATGCGCTGCTGTGCGGGACAAAAGCGTGCAAAAAGTATCCAATTACAACCTCGCGGGCAAATCTACAATTCCAGAACGCATGACGGGTAAAACATCATATTGGCACATGTTTCACGCGAGAAAAACGATAAAAAACATAAAGGCCCTAAACACACAAAATCTTGCAACATGGCTTTGCTTTGGCCAAAGTTCTTGAGACGCAAAATGATGACCTCTGTGAGCAGTTTTCACCAAAGGATTTCTGCCTCATGGATATCAAGTGCTTCCCAGTTTCTGGTTTCCATTCCGAATTCCTGCTCTTTATTCTACCATGCAACAGTAACACCACTCACCAGACTGATTCTTGGATGTTGACCCAGTACTTTCTACTTGAAGCAATCACCAACCAACACACAACCAACAGCCAACAACCAGCAATCAACAACATGAACAGCTGGGTCTCCTTGACCCAAACAGGTGCATTGTCTCCATGGCCTGCACGGGCTGAAGATTGGGCCTTTCATTGAACCAGTGGGGAAATTCAACAGAGTCGAGCAGTTGATCAGTTGATAAGTATCAATACTGGCTGCTGATGGTCTATAGTCCTTCATGATGCTTGGATCCATGATGATTTTCATAAATCCACCTATGGACGTCACCATTCTTGATGGTAAGTCTCCATGCCTATTGGTCATCATCGATATCATAGCTGTGGTTGGGGTGTACACCCATGACCAGATCAAGATCTGGAAGCCTAAACTCGATGTATCAGCTATGACTGGGTTTGTAGGCGGCAAATGACTTGTAAAACAGTACGGGCCGTGGACGCTGCTGTTTGCAGCACTTCGATGCAAATTGGCACGTGCAGGTCAAGTACGAGCTGTCAGTCTCTGGAAGTTCAAAAGGAAACACTGGAGTATATAAGCAGCATATCTGATAGCAAGCACTGGATACTCCCCAAGACAGCCACGTACCTGTACCGCTGCCTGTTTAAGCGCAGCATCTATACACTCAACTTGTTTCTCTGAAGAGCTGCAGCCAAGGGACAGATTTCATGAATAGGAAGGGTCCATTTCGGAATTGCCTCCACCAGCTTTTCGACTGCCAGTCTGGACTCCTAACATGGATGGCTCTCCTGTTTCTGACACGAGTAACCCATGAACATGCCAAACACTGTCATGGACCAGAAAGCTCAAGAACCGATTTTACGGGCACATGTGCAATCGTGCAAAATACAGTCATGGCATGAAGAAAACTCTCAATAGATTCTGAAGCTGCAAGACTGCAGCCGTAGAACCCGAATGTGGCAGATGAAGGCCTCCAGCTGCAACTCACCAAAATCATGAAATGGTACTGTCTCACCTACTCCGACCACCCAAAACTATTTCCACCATCTTTGGATGTGTAAACTCCAGCAACAACTTGGGGTACACCATGGCTGTGGATAGTCTCCTATCAACCATCACCTGCATTCCCGGGTTGATGCCATCGCCAACCGTAGCATCATCATTCTGGCTTTTGGTTATTTTTCCTGCCCGGATGTCCTCAAAAATAGGGTGATCCATGATCAATCTGTATATCTTTAATTCGGAAATCTGTGATTTGGGGATCAACTTCAGAAACACCCATATCAGGACGGACACTTGAACTGACTCCTGGTTCAAGCATTCCATCGGCAGCTTGCACAGCAAGGCATACGTTCGACGAGCATCGCACCTGCAGTTATCTGATGATACTGTTGACAAAACATGACAAATCTGATCATCAATCCTCATCCAATTCATAACCAACAAATGCTTGCTGCAAGGAACGTGTCACGAATGGATAGCTACCCAATTGAAACAATAATGACTTTAGGCACTCAAGGACTTTGATTCTTTTCGACTGACAAACAATGGCTATCCAGAACACTGCCTGTTGCCAAGAAATAGACATGGATCATTTGCCCATAGTACCATGCAGGCTCCTCGCCAGTGACAATACCATTTACCTATCCGCAGCTTTCGAAACGCCACTCCCATTGCGCCACAACAACGCTGTGCTCGCAGGTTCTGCAGCCCAGATTCTCTGTGCAAAGTATGGGCAGCAACTCACTGAACTGTGAAGCTTTGCAGTATGCATGCAGCATCTCTTCGCAATGCTTGGGTTCCAGCTTTCGAGCAGACCTACATGTGGCACCATTTGAAGCACCATGAATAAAATCAAACATCTGCTGCGTGACTTCGTGGTGCTTTAAATGCTAATGAAATCATTTCTACAAAAAATGCAACAATAGGATTTCAAAGGAAAGCTCTGAATGACTTCGTATTCATAGAAACTTGAGGAGCACATGCGCTCTTGTGGGGACTGAATCCACCTAACGACTGTCCGACCGAAACATGCCATGGAACCCATCACACATAAACAGGACATGGGCAACACTGAGAATCCGTCAATGAAACCGTCAGCAGTTGACCCCCAACATCTTCAACTGATCAACTAAAGATTCAGGCAACCCAACACACTGTTTCTCTTGGCAAGTGACATGGTTGGACCCTGGTGCATCCAAAGGTTGGCCAGATCAATGCACAAAGTGCAGCGCATGTCCAGCATCATCCACGTGTTGCGGGCCAGGCTGGGCAACATCCTCTGGATGGCGTCTGGATACTTGGCATACGCAGCTCGCAAGGCGTTGGCCACGGCTTCCTGCGACCTGGGAAAACAAGGAGAATCACAGAAGATGATTTATAACAAGATATAAATCACAAATATCATACAAAATAGAAATATCACAGGAGAATATCATACAAGATCATGACAGGATGATTTATATTATTCATTTATTCCTGATGTTTCTCTGAAACAAAGAACAGAAATTGTAAGATTATCCAAACTATATAATCAAATAATTGTGCATTACAATCTGAGTGTTGTACTGTACCCATCTCTGTTTATTTGGATTGCTGAGCACACATTTGTATGAGCATGCCAGGATCACAGCCAGTCTCGCTGGGAATGCGGTCCCGCTTCAAATCACGACATGTCAGTGAGCGGTGCTATATCACTGCATGCTGGTACAACTATTCCTTACGTGATGATTCCGAAAATCATTCGCCAGCAGGGTATCTCTTCAGTTTGCTGGCGTATCCTACCTGAATGTCATCCATAACCCGACCATGGTGGCCTGCGGTTCGAGCCATAACGACCGTACGACGACCATATAGGCAACCATCGCAGTCTGTGGGATGCTATGGAATACGTACCCAACCATCTTACCCCTATGGCCGCTAACGGCAACAGCATTGGAATAGCAGAGTCAGTACCCGCCAACTCCAAGAGCCTGATCGCACGCAGAAAGTCGTGCTTTGAAGGCGAAGCTTCCAGCCACTTGGACGAGGAGAGTTCCGTGGAAATGTCCCACAGGCATTTTGCAACGGCATCAAATTGCCAACCGTACTTCACCTGTGTGGCGACGCCAAGGTCCAACACGTCCTGGAGGTCTGCTGAAGCAAAATGATGCACTTGCTGAAGCAGAGGACGGAAGATGTTCTCCAGAATGCATCTGGCCGTGTCCTGAATTGACTGAATGAATAGACCACGCAGAAGCACAAGTACAGTACAAATCCAGCCACCATTCAAGGTCGGTTGGTTGTACTTATCCAATGCCCTTTTTCGATTTTTTGGGGTGGTAGGAGTTCGGTGGTCAAACGCATCATCTTGCATCTTGGAGGAGCTTGCAATCTCGCACTGGATGCGCAGGGTTTTGGATGCGCATCACTTTGTAGCTAGAAGCTGACCGATGGCAAGTGCCGGCTGCACATCTTGAGGGCCGCATATGCGACTTGGTCACGAATGATGGTACCCCGGTACCCCAGAACATCGCAAAATGGTCATTCTTGGAAGGACATCCACCAGTTTAGTGCTACACCATCTATGGACGCTCCCTGCAATATCTGTAACACTCCTTTGAGCTATAGCTCACCCCCTGCTTGCTGTTGGCTGCTATTCATTACAAACCTTTGCTAGCCATTATTTATCTCATCTTTGGATATGAGCCAACATCCATGAACAATCATGTACAGCCCAGTCTCGCTGTGTCGAGTGAAGCACTTGATCATCTCGTCACTTTGACTCAAACACCTGCATGGTTTTCAGGCTGGGCATACCAAAAGCTGTTTGGTTTGCAATAGTTCAAACGTGATAACGCTATGCCGGTTAGGTTTCCCTGCTGAATATACCAACTAACCTCTTGGGAATATACTGTATCAACTACCAACAAGATTACGTTTGCAGAATATGTGTTGCATTGGGAATGTGCAAATGACCAACAATCTCTCATTGGAATGTCCACAATATTTCGACAGCCGCTGTTACTGGTCCCGGATTCGCACAGGACCGTTGAAACACCCTACCCTGGCTGCAATTCTTGTTTGATTCTATGCCCTGACATGCCCTGACTGCAGCTGTTGTCCCTCTTGTGGTTCTTCCTTGGCCGTGTGACCCTCGGGCTCATTCTGCAGTTGGTCAAGAATTTCCACGACAAATGACGAACAAGGATGATCCCAGCTATAAATCATTGATCTCCTGTTTCGTATTGGTTCTTAACCATTGTCAATCATTGTTAAACTGCTTGTCACTGTGAACTGCCGTTATCTTTGGTTCTGAGTCACCATCAATCACCAAAATTCATAACTCTCACCAGCTCACCCGCTGCTCTTCCACCAGCATTGTGGCCTCAGAACTGTCTTGAAGAGCTCCGCAGAAGCTTCAGAAGCACCTGCGGCTTGTGTTTTGGTCGGGAATCCAGCGAAATTGTGGAAGGGTGCCTTGGGGACACGGTTTTTGTCTATCTGCTATGCGTAGCATGGAGTCAGCAGGGGTCAAAATATATCCTTTGGATCACCGATAACCCTCCCACCTGCTCCAAGGTTGATGTGTTCAGCTACTAACAACCCACAGAATCAGGCAGGGTCAGAGCGCAGAAGTTTTGCTGGGGAGCTGCTCCAAGGATCCCAACAAATCTATAGTTCACCAGCTGTTCAGAAGACCACCAATCACGCGGCGCAGCAGGCTCCCAATGAGCAGGACTGATGGATAGACAAGATCTTCACAATGGTAGTAAGCCCTTGTATTCTGGTGCTTGAAGAAATCAATTCAAGAAGTGGCTGGTCTAGTGTCTAATCCGAAATGGTTTGTTCACTGCTAGCCCTTATTGAACCCATATCCGAGTCTTCAAATGTATGGCCCGATTGATTGATATGATCTTCTGCTTTTCCACACCGAGGCGGAGACACGGTGGTGCCTTCGCAACAAGCATTCGCCAGGCGCAAGCTCTCTCCAAAGGTGTAGCCTCCAGGGAACTTGTCCTTCACAACATCGATACATGCCTCACAACACACTCAGAAGACGACTCGCAGACCCACCCAAGTCCACTCTGGATTAGTTCTAGTGCTGTTGGGTAAAATGGTTGGATAGGTTTATTGCAATTGTTCTAGCAACATCCAAGAGCCAACAACAGTAGAACTAATCTGGCAGACAGTAAACTCCCAGATACTCCGAGTCCAAACCAGGCGATAGATATAATCCCAATCGCATCAGATAATGAAGCTGTTGATTGCACTTCTTCTGATCAAGGGTTCCCAACAAGTCTTCTAGTTGGTCAACAAATATCTCTGGCCAATGGGACTTGGATAAATGGGACCCTTTTGCATGATCCACTATCACTACATTAATCCTTCAGCTCAGCGGTTTCCCCAGCTCGACACAGAGACTCTAGCCAGAGACGTGGGAGGTCTTTGGAACAGACCGCCAGGTTTACCTGTTGAGCATTGCTGTCTTGGTGATTCTTCGTGCCTGGTGATTGACTCCAAAGATCAGCGCTGGACAGTTTTTAACTCACGTGCCACTATCAAACACTCACCCTCGTCAACTACTCGTTCACCTTCACCAATAAGTCAACCATGGTTCACCAATCATTGATCAATCATTACCATGATTATTAACCGTTGCTAGACGATACTAGAGTAGCCATTCCAGTATTACAGTAGCCAATCTTCAGCAATATAAACCACCCACAACCGTTGGTTTTTCACGCCCATCTGTCACCAGCCATGCCCGTCCAGCGACCACCAATCGTCTTGCCGCTTCCTCGGGCGCACGCACGGCCGTGATGGCCGCAGAACCCATGACGGGCGCGACGTCCTGAGTCACACAGTGATGCACGGGGGAGATGACTGGTGGTTGGTGTGGTTGATTAACCATAGATGTGATCAACCATTTATGGATTGTTACCACAAATTGATGGCGATCAGTTGCCATATGCCATATGGCAACCATCAGTTTATGGCAATTGATCACCATCAATTTATGGTAGTTGATCAACCATAGATGGTTTGTAATGGTTATTGATTGGTGCTTATTGATCAACGACCATGCTGCTTTATAACCATCGATCAAATGGTAGTTGATGCTTTCAATCAACCTTTTGACTTGATGAACCATAGATGAAGCACTAATAGTACCTTGTTGGAACTAATTAATCTATCATAATTTTTGTTTGATCATATGACTGGATCATATGATGAACTGTCCGTGATTGTAACTAACTACTAATGATAATGGTTAAGTATGACAATACTGTAGTAACTATAATAATTATGATTCTCCCATTGATTGTCCTGGTTAACTATGATTATTGGAAGGTAAGGGTAATTAATACCAGCATGCTCATGAAAGTCAATAGTATTGCTAATCCAAGGGACTGGTCATTACTGTTAGTCATTATCATACTTTATTAATCATATCTATTTCTTGGTAATTGTCCCTTGGTAATCCATACCATGATGTTGGTGATGCCTAACTATGGAAGAGATGACTGCTTCTCGTGAGCTTTAGTAACTAAGAAATGGTATTGATTAGCCAAGAATCCCCTGGTTGTCAATGGTTGATAGTTGAGGGATGCCTCGGGTGATGATTATTTCAGGGGTAATAACTATAACCAACAACAAGAAACTATGACTAGTCTAGCTTGAGCAGGTGAACATACCAAGTGGGCACCAATGATGGTCGATTAATCTAGCTACTGTCAGGCGAGTTCATAAACCAAGCAATGTAACTGGACGGGCACCAACACGTAGATATCACTGCCGCACCAACTCGTCGGGCTATGGCTACAGGGTCATCTGACCCAGCGGAAATGCACCAACAAAACTGGCAGGTGGACATCCCAACTGGTTGACATGGCTCTGAACAACCATCCCATCATCAAACCAACAACAGCCAAGGATGTAATCTACAAAGGGAATCGAACCTCACCTGTCACGTCTACGCATCATTGTAAAGACTCCATGAAATGGACGTCTTCATGAATCGAGGGTACTGCCAACTAACGAGAAATGGTCCATTTTCAATGGGGAAAGCCCTCTTTGGGGGTTCACCATGTGTGGACACACCCATGTGCCCATGAAGTTGGCACACTTCAAAGCAATGACACTCATGGATTTGCTTTCGAAATTGAACCATAAGAGCTCCTAAACCAATCACGATGTTACGATGTTGTCATTGGTCTATTCCAATGATGGAATGATTGCGTCTCCTATGAGGTAGCAGTTTTCCCCATGACAACGAAATGCTGGGCTTCTGACACTCGTACGGACCTGCAGCGGAGTCTCAAACATGAAGGTCTTTCGTTCTCGGGCTTGATCCGCGCAGCGGTGCAAAACGAACTCCTTAGATTCAGCAGCGTAGAACCGACAAAGGCAATGGATGAAAAAGAGGTGTTGAAAACTGGTGGTTCTAAACCTGACGGTTTCCCTTTACAGCTCACCATTTCTTACACCTTGTTGATGAAGCAGCGCTCTGCTGGCTTTGGGGGTTCTGTCGTAAGATGCTCTAGCAGGGGTTTGCTGCATGTGACCATCACTGCATCTGAAAGTCCAAATTGAAGTACTTGTGCGTCACATCATAATCACGGAGGGGCAGCTCTGTACGCAATCGCCCCGAAACCACAATCGCCATCTCCAACAGGCAAACGTACGGCAGTTGCCTGGCAACATCGAGGGTTTCCAACGGACCCAAGCAAACACTCTGTAAAGATTGTAGGCAGCATGCACATCACAGTGTATACTCGTATGGATTTCTGGATGGTTTCCAGGTCTATTACCTACTTATACCATTGCTAGACAGCTTCTAATTCTATGCCCACTTGTAGTGCGTTCTGCACAAGCCCACCAGTGACAACCGCCACCACCACCTCCACCACCTCCACCACCTCCACCACCATCAAAAACACAGAACAAGAATCAGCAACTGCAGCAACTGCAGCATCTGCAGTTGCTGCCTGGCATGATCTTCTTCCCTGGAAGCCAATAACTCAAGCTGCTCCATCAGCTTTCGCAGACTCCAATCACTCTGATTTTGAAGGTAGACATGCATCCTGCAGGGCTCATGACTTGAAAACAAGTATATGATTGAAACATACATGTTCGAATACAATATACCAAGTCAGTTTATCCATATATCATATATCTATCTATTGATATTCAATCCCAATACCAATCCCAATATTCTACGTATGCAACGGTTTCCAGAAAGTACGGTAACCCCAACCATCCAAGAATCGTGATCTGTTGTTGCGGGCCACAATTCATGGGCACCCAAAAATAACTTTGTGAGAGCAATAGGTACGTGCAAACATGTTATTCTGATCTTTCCAGGCACCTAGTCTTAAACTGGGTACAACTATGGGCTGAACTTGCATACAGGGTGGGAGTCACAAAAAAGTTGGCTTGCTAGTTTTCACCACCATAGTCACAAGTTGGGATGGTAGGCTAGCAGCCAGCATTATCATACCAAAAGCATAGCTCATACAATCTTCTTGCTGGGATAACTGTTCTATACTTTTCTGAATGACCTTTTTGCACAAATCTCCCCGGGCCTTCCCTTGCTGTTCTGCAACAGTCTCGCGAATTGATCACGACAGTTCTTGAGCAGTTGATGGAGCAGCGTCTCGAAATCTTTCCAGAGCGAACCTTCGGTGAACCACTCCTGATCGCCCAGGGAGTTTCCAAATGTTGCGTTAGAACTGCCGAGGTCATGTGAGAGCAGGATGCTAATTGAAACATGCTGGAACATGTTGAACCAAAAATGATCCATGTTGAAAGTGGAAAATGTGTCATCTATTCATTCTCGTTGGTTATGGGGCATGGAGCAATTTGATGCTTCCCCGGCAATCTGGTATATCCAGCTAGCAGCAGCTAGCACGTTTTTCCGTAGGACCATTGCCAAAAATAAGCCAAAACTGCGTTTTATTGGGTCGTTTCATCCACCAATGGGGATGCTGTGGTCACTAATTATGCTAGATCGTGCCTCATATCAGCATCCAATCCGGAATTGAAGTCACTGACGGCCGCGGGTGCCGAAATGAAAGAATCGGCGAGCCACTCTGGTGGTCATCGTCACGAAGGCCCAACGTTTGAAGAGACAGCTGATGAAGTGCGTCGCACACACCACCAGGCCACTCTTCTCTGAGACATGGCCAACATTGAGAAGCTCTTTGACCAACATCGCCACCCGCCCCATGAAGTCGTCAAATTCAGGATTTTTGGCGCCAAAATTGTGTACATATCCTGGAGCTGGTGTGGTAGCTTTGAGGACGGCTTCTGTTGCTCAACAACAGCAGCAGTAGCAGCAACTTGTTGGTCGGCTTGGGTTATTTCTATTCAAAAGAGGACCTAAAGCATGAGCCCAACAAACACCGATTTTGCAGAGCAAGCGTCGTTGGTTGAAGCCATCCACCCAGTCGAAAATGCGGTGCACTGCCCGTATGGACTCATCAGACTCTGGATGATCCATAAAATACTGCATGATGCGACGGAGACTTGAAACCCAAGCATCACTGGCCATCTTCGCATCCATGAGACGTCCACCTACACAATTGGAACTAGTCCCCATGTCCACAAAATCAGCAGTTTTGCCGGGCAAAAAAATGATTTAAGAGTGATGTCGAACCTTCGCTGAGGAAACACAAGATGAATAATTGCTTCGATTAAAGCAGAAACAGAGAACTCCAGCGCACCGGGGAAATAAATTGGGAAGTCATCCAGCCCCAAGAGGCTTTGGGCAGTATCGTACCTCAAATGTCCACAACGGGGGCATTCATTTTGAACCCTAAAGATGGGTCTGCCGGTAATCTGGGTGTCCGAAAAAGAATTTTGCTTACTGCTGGCGAAGTGTGAGGAAGGCTACAGCCCCAACTTTGAAAACAAGCTTCGGAATATGTAAGATGGAATAAGTAGCCGACCTCGCCTCCTTGACGAATGGCAACTGAGTGTTGCTCTCCATTCTTGAAACTCATCAACTTCCGCTGCAACTTGCAGTCGCCAGTCAATGTTAACTCCAAATATGAACCTGTGTCCTTGAGTGTTGCAAAGCGCATGGGTGGGTGTTTGGTGATCGAAGTATGGAAATTGCTTAGTCATGGAGAAAGGGTCATTATTGCAAGGGTGAAAAAACCTTTCTTTTTCGGTAGCCGCGTTTCAGTCATAGCTCATAACACTAACATTATCATTTTTGAAAATAGAGTGGAATAGCCTTATGTAAAGGCGGTACAAACACGAAACCAATCGATGGGCGAGCAGCACTGACCACCAGAGTCGGCAGTGCAATCCATATGGGAGGAAAACACAGGGTGTATAAAGCGATCTCCCATCCGCATGGAACCCAGCCAATGTCCGCAAGGAATCCCCAGCGTTAGCCTTTAGCCTTGCTGGTTTCAACCCAAGGAATGGGATGCTGCCTACCTAAGACATTGAATGAACACTAGTCAATCAAAAAACAAAAATAATTGGCGATATGTCACAATTAAAAAATCCTGGCATATTCATTTTTCTTTCCAAGGTCACATATTTCCATCTGATGCAATCCTAAAAGACTCAGCAAGGACATGGCATTGGACCAGAACAGACATCGGACAGATGCCAACAAGTGCATCAAGGTGAAGAAAGCTGGATGAGAATCAGCTCTTCAGCACCTTCACTTTGTTAGATGTGGAGGGACACATCACCAGAGATGTAGTCGCAAGCAGCACAAATAGAGAAGTGTACATATCCCTGAAGACTTGCACAAGCAAGCTGAGTGAGATTCGTGATAGACTGGTGAGTCTCACACCGAGTACGTCTGAGAGCATCCAGGAACTTCCCTTTTAACCAAACAGCGGACTGGGATTACCCTGGGTTTTCACCGCTGCACATGGGTTCTTTCATGTTGAAGTCTTGCTTTTCAAGCAGTTCTGGCGCAAATACTTCCTACCATGAAGAGGATTGTAACCAGTGGTTCAGAGGCATCGGCAGGCTTAGAAGGAGCTATCCGTCGGTGTACTCCAAACCACCGTCTCCCCACTGATCGTTTCTATTTTGCAGGCACCCATCATGCAAGCAATGGTACTGTAGCTGGAAATGGTGAAAAATAAAGAAACTGTTCAATCTGCGAAGACAAAGAACACTGTCGAGTGCCTAGAATGTATCTCTTCGAAAATCTGTGTGAGTTCTGTCACGAACATAGAGAGTGCTTGTTTCAGAACTCGACGAGTACACCGTTCATCCCCACATCTGACAACTCTGATGGCAGAATTGGTCCAAGGCTTCAACCAATGTTCCTCAATGCGGGTCCCTCAGATTGCTTGTTCGGTCCGAATTGTCCCTTGACCAACCTTCATAGGGTATTCGGTGTTAATTCTTTCGCATCCACTATCATCATCTATCATCAATGTTCATCAACCATCATTATGCAGTTGCACATGCCTAGCCTGCCAGGGTGGCTCAGATTCCAAATTTGAATCACCTTCAAGCAAAGCTTCCAAATGCGCATGCCATTTCCACGGGTTCGTGGGGTCTGCGCAAAGTTGCCCATGTACATCCTCCGCTTTGCTCCTCCAATGATCACAAGTGTCAATCAAGGGTCATCATGCAGCAGGGCTGCCGGGGATGCCCCAGCTGCAACCATTGAAACCATTTCTAATGGCAAGCCCTCAAACGTAGGGCTCACGAACTTCGAAACATGGCAACGAGTGGAGGCTTTGGACTCATGACGCATGTCAGCACAGCCGCAACTGACACTTCAGGCCTTCGAGCTCAACGGCCCATTACTAGCCCATTAAGGCCGATTGCAACCAAAATGGACCCCTGTCCCTTCAGTGCCTCTCCTCTTGCGTTCATAAATTCCGTCCAACGAAACGGAGAAGTCGAAATCTTTGTCCGGGACATGCCATTCTCCACATGGAAAAGGCTGTGTGTGAAGCCTGGCATGGCGTTCCAGCTCGTCCACAACCGCCATTGTGGACGCAACCTGCCACGCCGTTGCCGCGACTGCAATCACAACTCAAGCAGGAGGTGCTCGACAAGAAGCACTTCGAAACCAGCTCCCGTCCAACCCATAACCCAGGGTCTCATATATTTTGCTACAATTCAGAACAATTTTGTTGTTTATACCATGAATTGCAACATATATATAAAATGACCCATAACCCAGGGTCTCATAAAGTTGTTCAAACAGGGATTCCTCCATGACCAGGCCTCGGGTGCACGTTCCCGTCCCGGTCACAAATGCTGCAAATGCTGAGGATGAGCAAATCAAAAAGTTGCCAAGGGTGCTGCTATCATTGGTCTGGGTCTGAAACATCCCAATTGTCACAGAAGTGTGTTTCAATAGAGTCAAAACTGAAATCAAGACTTGACAACGTCGAAAAAAACAGCGTCAAATTTCACGTAGTGTCTTTCGGAATTTCAATGCGGAACACAGGCAGGAGTCATCGCAACAAAACGGCAGTGGACAAGCGTCAGGTCACCTCTTGCATTAAAGCCATCATCGATGAAGTATGAAGCGACTCTTTTTTCAGCTGTCATGCGCGGCAACAGGTTGAGATCAGTAATTCAACAAGAGACAACAAGAGCAAACTTATCTGAGATCCTAAAGCTGTGCGGCTCCGGCAGTCAGCCCAAAGTTTTAGTTCACCAAAGAATTTGGCTCAAACTGCCAAGCGAAGCCGAGTCCATTGGACTGGTGATGCTCTACCTTTGGCACAGCGATCAGCTGAAGATCTCCACCAGGGCGTCCATGGAACCTCCCAAGCCTTGATCACTTCTCGACGGGAACCTGCAAGTGGTAAGATGGACATTCTACCGGTCTATTGTACTATGATTTTTGTGCATATGATAGTTTCTCGAAATGAAGGACCCGCAAAATGGTTGGTCAACCACGATGAATGCTTAATAATGGATGATTTTGGGGTACCGCTATTTTGAGAACCCCCCATACCCACGTATATCTTATGAATAGACGTACTATATGAAGTACGTATATATTATGAATTTACGGAGTATAGTATATGCATATGATTAGTTTATACACCTGTCCATTTCAATGAATAACATTGTATTCTTGAATGTTACAAACGATGAGTATATCTGTGATCTTGATATGTGCATCTAAGTCCTTGTACGTACATTTTAGATCATTTGAGATATTGAGCAACTCTGCTTGTACGTTTATCAACAAATTTGGCCAACACTTGCAACGTTGTGTGGAAACCAATCACTTGAGGTCGCTCTACTGGATATCTCTTTGCATCATTTCTCTCCACTGCCAACAATTGAAGCGCCCTAGAACCCTGGAACTCTGGAACCTTGGAACCTTACAACCTTGGAACCTTGAAAACCTACGACGTGGAAACATCGGAACCCTGGAACCCTGCAATTCTGGAATTCTGAAACCGTTGCTCCATGCAACCTTGAAACCAGAAAACCTTGGACCCTGGAACTTGTAACCATGCAACCTTGAAGTCCTGAACCTTCAAACCCTGGCATACTGAAATTGTGGAGGCTATCAACATCGTGAACGGAAAACCTTGGCATCATCAAACCACAATAAAATCATAGTGAAACTGTGATCAAAGCGACTGCACAGCCAACATGTATTGTGAGCAACATGCTTTCCGTAAAAACGGGCCTGATCAAGCTAGGATTCTCCAAGAAGAGAACGGCAACTGTCATACCTCGGTGCGAACACATGCGCCACAACTACTGAACGGATGAGAAAGGGATGTGGAGGATACACATCCGAGGATGACTCTGGCATCAATTGGGCAAAGAAGTTGAGGGAGAGTAAGCAGTCCTATCAAAATCGCTGATCTCTCCTAGATCCTGATCTGTCTAGAGCAACACACCTGTGGGGCTTTACCCTGGCTCTTGTTTCTGTGACCTCAGGCCAAATCACGATCAATCAATCCATGGGCCTGGTGCAAGACACGTCACAATAACAACATGATTTGAAAAAACACAGTTGATCACTATTGCTTAGAAAACAAGTTCCGTCACTCCATCACTTTTCTGCTCCTTGTGCTTTGGATGACTGAGTCAAGCCTCGCCCTTGGTAGACGAGCTGCAGCAGAGTCAAACACCCAGCCGCTACAGTCACAAACCTCGAAATGCCGGCTTTTGCGGCACGAAGAGGTGCAGAAAACTTGCATGCCTGGTACCAGGAATTGATGCCTCATCTCCTTTTCATTTGGCATGCCATAGTGCCAAGAGACGTCTGTCTAAACTGCAGGAGTCCCAGTGCAAGCACGTAAAGTCTGCATGGCATGCGGAGGCCAAAACGCCAAGTTCGCACCTCTCATGTCAAACTTCTCCATGCCCTCCGGGATGCGAGGCATTCATGTCTGCCACCATCGCATCGTTGCAAAAGCTCCTTCTGGAAGTGAAAGCTCTACGTCTCTTGGGGAAACGACTTGTTTGCAAAGCTGAAATCCGGTTGCAAGCCTCCTGGCCAAAGGCTCACAAATCAGCATTGATGGACTCCCCGATCTTCTCAGATTTCTTGGGCGGCGTCTTCCCAAAGACATAGTAGCAGACGCCCACCAGCGCATCCATCGACTCGTAGATGGGCAGAACGATGATCACGAAGGAGGCTACAAAGCTCCAGGCGATGCTGATGAAGACCCAGAATCCGAAGTATTCCTGGCATTGCCGCTGCAACATGACAGAAATTGCCTGATAACGTGGAATCTTCTCTATGCTATGCTATTCTATGCGATTCTATGCTATGAATTGCTATGATATGTTGGCGATCGGAGGATTATGAATTGAAAACCAACTGAAGAAACCGCCCGTTGAGTCCACAAAGCCTAGATGCCATAAAACGGAAACAAAACATTCTGCCGAGTCTAGCTGTCATGTGCGTCTCCTTGGTGAAGACTCCAGCCGGCAAGGAGAGCAATGGCCAAGCGAGGACCATCAAAATGGTGAAGCCCCATCCCCACTTCTGAATCCACCACTTGGCCGCGTCCAAGAACTCCTTGCTGTATTCCTTGTCATCCAGGCCACTCATGTCCTGCTCCAACATCTGGATCTTTCCCATGGACTCGAAATCGTAGTTCTGCGGCGAAATGAAAGAAAAGATGGCATGGATCAAGCCAGAGGATACCAAAGCTACGACGTTTCCGGCCAGGTTTGGGTTCAAGGTGCCCAAGTTGTCCACTGTGAGTTCACCAAACTCTACCTGACAAACAATCAACCAACTAGCCAAAGACAAGATCATTCCGCCCCAGGCTGCCACAATGGCTCCCGTTGCGTTGGCATTTTTCCACATCAACAAGTTCCACAAGGGAACCACCGCAGAACCGATGGCGTTGCCCATGAATTGGTACATCCAACCCAGGGTCAAGCCCATGTAGTTCAAGCCTACACCAAGACCACCCATCAACAGGCCGAAGACAACCACCACGATCTTGGATATCATCAACGCCTGCTTTCCCGTGCACTTGGGATTGATGTAGGTCTTGTAGATGTCATAGGTCACAAGGGAGGAAACAGCAATGCCTTCTGCTGACCCAGTGGAAGTGATGGCCATGAACAGCATCACCGCCATCATCACAGCTCCCAAGCTTCCAAAGAGGTGTGTGGCCACCGCTGGGGGCACCAAGCCACTTTTGGCCTCCGCGGCTGAGATCGGCAGCTGCAAAGCCACGGAACAAAGACCCAAAGATGTGGCCAATGCGAAGGGGATGGTGAACCAAATCAGGCCACCCAGCAAGTACCCCTTGTGGGCACTGGTAGGTTTGGCTGCGATGGCCGACTGCCAATAGGAATTATCCACGAAGACGGTGCCGAAGTTCCCGACGATATTGATGATCCCAAACTTCACACCACCACCTGAGAGCATGGTCAAGTACGAGCCACCCTCATTCTCTGGTACAGCACCGCATGCATACTTCCCAGCTTCGAAGAAAGTGGTACCACCCGAGCTGAAGATCGACTCACATTCTGCCATAGAGTAGCCCGAAACAGTTTGCAATCCATCATAGATGAGGTCGGAGGAGAAGTTCTTCACATACACAGTGTACACGCAGATCACCAGCACCAGGAAAATGATGGCAGTGTGCAGGTAGGAAGCCATGAATGTAGCTTTCAAACCACCTGCTGCGGTGTACAGAATCACTCCCCATGGGATCAAGAAGGATGCCAGGTTGGTATCAACACCTGTTAGAGCGTTCACAGTGGCAGCACCGCCCAAAAGCAACATGGAGGTCACGATGACGTTTGCCAACAAAGCGAAGAAAAGGAAGGTGATGTGAGCTGCTTTGCCCCACCTGACTGCGGGTCAAGAAGTTAACCATCGAGTTTTCCGGGGAAAAATGACGAAGAATAATTAGTAGGGAATCTTATGGTTAATGATGGTACACCAGGGGTACAAGGTGAACTGACCCGGTTAATGACGGTACCAGTACATGACATCAGGGGGCCCCAGGGTGACCCACATCCACCTGGCAAGCACCATCTCGCAAACCGTGTGAGCAGTTGGTGCGCGGCGCTTCACTTCAATGGCCAGAATGCCGAAGAGCAAAACCTGGATGGTTGCGCCGCTGGCATACCAAAATGGTCCAGACACACCATACTTCCACGCCACATTGGAAGACTGCAGCAAGGTTGCTGCCCAAGTCCATTGGGAGACGATCACGGATGCAGTCAAACCTGTCTTGACGCTTCTGCCGGCAGTGTTGAAGAACTCCGAGGTGTGCTCGGTGCCGTTGGCATATTTGTCCAAGTAGACCAAGACGGTGGTCAGCACAGAGAAGAAAGCGCCAAAGCCAACCACGATGGCGTACCCCGACTCGATGGGAAGAGGAGTGTTGTCCCCGAAGAAGCTCGTCTGTCCCTGGTACTCTGTGGCCATCACCATGGTTGAAACAGTACTTCTACTGGCAAAGCAAAGGCTCAATCCTGATCCTTGAGAGTAAAAATATGTAAAAATGGTCCTTGACAAAGGCGAGGTGGTACAAGTGAAATGAAGCATACGGAGCGCCAACAAAAAAGGCCCCAAACAAAACACGTCATGATGAGCTCTTGTTGCTTTTCACAGATAGACTAGCCATCTACGGTTCTGGGGCCCCAGGCAGTTCACCTTTGCTCCCAGAGAAGAGGCTGGTTCACCTGGGATCACAAACATCACTGCAGTTCGTAACCTCCCAAAATGAGAATGGTGAGATAGTGCTATACTATGTTTATGTACATCCAGAAACGACTTTGTTTTGGACCTTGTGATTCCCTTGAATCAGAAACATCAAAGGAATGCTTGTTACATATCTTGTCCATCAACCATACAAAAATCACTAACAAACCATTCATGAAGCATCCATAAGTTCCCATCATGCATCACATATACACATAACACCCATTATTTCCAGAATCAAACCCTATCAAACCATCTGGCTACAGTTCAAGATCTGGTACCCAGGTAAAGTCCAAATTAGACAAACTAGATGGAATTCAACTTTAAGTGCAAATGGTACCTGATCGCGTTTTGAAGCACGGACCATCGCCATATCAAACCATGCAATTTCATAACCATCCAATCAGTGGTATTGGACCGCGCTAAATGACACCTTGTCGCCATATCAAATCATCCCATTTAAGTGGTTGGCGGCTGTAACCACTCTGAAAAAACTATTTGTCAATCAAAAAACATTCAAAGTGAATTTTTCTTAGAAAAAGATGTTTAAAACCACCAACCAGTTTCCACTCGGCAACACTCACCTGGAAATGGAAAATCCTCCATAGCTAGTTTCCCAGGGTTTATCCAAAACTGGTGATTTTCCATTGCCTGGTTGGTTGACCAAAGGCAGCTGACAGTTTGATGGCTGGTGACGCATCCACTGGGCCTCGCGCGTGGAGCCGAGGGAGCACGTCCATGTCGTCACAAGTCCGGGCGAACAGCCAATGCTGCGGTTGTTCATTTTGGGGACCTTCATGGTGCTAAATTTTCAATGAGCTGATCATGCTTTGAACCTTTGAACATTGTTTGGAACATCGGTTGAACTATTTTGCGCAATTTCTATCTTTTGACACCCATCTTTTTTCTGAGTTTCAATGTTTTCAGAATTTTGGAGCTTGAATTGCATTCTTCGACCTACCACACATGATCAACCAACTTAACATGAATTTCCGATGTTATCAAAGGGGAGGCTATTTTTCCTCGCGCTTTGGGCTATCTTTGCAGATGGGCTGTCCTTTGCAGCATCTGGAAACCCGCGTTCGACGAAACTTTAGGTGCATTGGAGCTTACAAGCACCCTCTGAATCCTCTTCGCTTCCTTCACTTCCTGATTCCTCATGCAGCTCCAGTTCTGGTCGACCAGCTCTTGGATCTGGACCTTGTCCCTTGAGAGCATCCTTGAGTGAGGTGTGTGGTGGCCAAACGTGCTTCTTCTGGTAGACTTCTTGCCAGCTTTCCCTTCTGAGGATCCACCGGTTGCAATCACTGTAAATCATTGTAACCAAGGCAACATGCAATAGAAACAGAAAGGCATACACCCATGCAGCACCGAAATTGTAGCCATACTTCCAAATCAGATTATCTTCCTCAAGAATGGAAGATGCCCTTTCGTCCCAAAAGTCTTCGAATGAAACGTAGAGGACCACCAGCATCTGGAAGAAGAAACAAAGCAACAAGTACCAATCAAGAGTTGTCAAATATGGTTTCACCGGCAACCATCCAGCAAGAATAATTTTGTAAGCCACTGTTGTCAGGAGGAGAGTCAAAAGGCAGTTAAGTTTCTCGTGTCGAGTTCCAAATGTCCCAGCGCTGAAAGCAACACCAGTGCCCTGAGTGAAGAGCCACACGAACAGACAAACATTCACGATGTAGAACTTGGGGTTCCTCTCCACATAGATGTGCAAATCAAATCTTGCGCGATTGAATGGTCCCTTCTCTTTGATGACCTGCAATTGCGGTGGTGGTGCGTTCTCCACCGTCCACTGTACTGGAAGGTTGCGGTCTTCTCGCGTTTGCACGTTCTTCAGACTTCCGGCTCCAGCAAATAAGGTCTCGAATTTCATCATGTAGTTTGGAATCTCACCAACTGCCTTCATGGGCAGCAGGAGTTTTGAAATGTTTTGAACATCTTCCGCAAAGGATCTGCTACAAAGTTTCACCAAGTACGGTAGTCTCCATGCAAAATCGTTGAAACACCTAAAACCATGAGACAAAAAACGTATCAACCATATCGAAATACATCAAGGTTGAAACGTATAGGTACGCATAGACTTTAACAACTCCAAAATCAAGGCAGCCTTGCCCTGAGAACATGGCCTGGATACGTAGCAGTTGCCTATCAAAGGGCATGTGTTGCAAGTGAAGCCGATCGCTGAAGGTGGCTTGGATCTTCCATTCCTGCAGAACCTTCAGTAGAAGCCGTTTCCCAGGAACTCTTAGGTAAAACTGAGAACTGAAAAAAGGATTGTGAACGATGGAGCCTTAGGATGGAGAGGGGCGCGATTCTCACATGTGTGATCAAATTCTGCCCCTGCACCAGCCTTAAAATTCCAGAGAGTATACTGAGTATGCATTTGATTACTCTGCAAAAACTTGTAACATGCAGGCGACAGGAACCGATCAAAGAAACGCCGGTTCTATTTCAGCAAAGGCCCATTTCATTTGATTATCTACCATCAGTGATCATAAAGGCTCAGAGAATTAGTGCCAAATGCCAAGAAACATGACCGCCAAGTTCATCGAAGAAGTGAATTTGCCGACTGTCCAACATGGTTTCATGTCCTTCGGTCACCTTGTTCATGAAGGTCCACTCCTTGATTTCAGGTTAGCATAATACGGATAGACCACGCAATCGACATGTGCATCAAAAAAAGCGGCTCGGGATGTCTATAAGGTGGCTTTGGCATGTCATCAATGAGTTATACATTCGACAAAACAACAAATGCAAAGAACTTCAGACATTGACATGTCATGATACATGTCAACCAAGACTCCAAGGCCAACTGATTTTTACAGTTGTGATCGTTTGCACCTTTCTGATCTGAGTCGTCTTTCACAGTCACACTCAGCAAATCCCGTTTTTCTACACAGAGATATGCAGGATACTCCACTTCCATGGGTTCTATCGCTTCCCTCGCATCCAAGCTAGTCGCATGGCCCGTGTGGCTCGTTTCCTTGTCTGGCCTCAGTCCTTGGTAGAACAGAAGCAATTCATGGTAAGTCGTTTTTGAGCCACAAATCTCAACCACACCAGAATCCATGATCGCATGCTGCACAAAAAAAGAATAATGCTCATCATGACCCTAGTTCCACATGTTCTTCCGATTATCTGGTTTGATGTGGCTTAAGATGATCCCTGCTTGATCACTCTACCGCTGGCCCATCGGACGAGCTTCCAATAACGACCTTCTGTTTTTCGAATCTTCCAGATTCATAACCCAAGATGTGACCCTCCACACTGGCCACAACACGTTTTCCGTCCCTTTCCGTTCGATACTTGATCGTTTGCCAGATCGACATTAAGGTTGGATCCACATATTCAAACTGCAGCTTGAAAGTGGCTGTAAAGGTCTCCTTGAGTTGATCTATATCCAGGATATCCATGACCTCAGTTTCAACTCCCAGTGACTCTCAGTCTGATCAAAAACTTCATCCTGGTACCCTGGTGCTTTTTTGGCGAACGGAGATTATCATGGAATGCTAAGGGCGGGGCATTTGCCCTCACTCTGAACTCTTTAGCGGCGGCTTCCGGTTCTTTCGATTTCTTCTCCTTGTACTTGTCAGTGTGAAACCTTTGGTAGTCATGGCCTCTGTAAGTCTGCAGACCAGGTTTGAACTCTGGCGAACGGAGCGTGCTCAACCAGAGATCATTCAGCTCTTGGCCTGGAATCTGAGAGATTTGTGCAGGGTCCAAGGCCTGTAAGGGCGAATATGTCGAAAACATGGCTCTCTACATCTGCGAACACATTTCAGAACAGATCTCACAGAATCCAGCTACTTCCACCTGAAGACCTAAACAGCCAATTGCAAACTACAAAACTACTATTTTGATGTATTTGGTTGGCGCAACACTGTACTGTACCCAGCTGAGTGAGCCGAAAATCACAATGTGCAACCTCGCGACCCTACTGACAGAATTGATAGCAAACGTAACCCTCTTTTAAGGTATGCAAATCACAACTTCTCTCTCTCTCTCTCTCTCTTGCAGGAAGTCACCCAAGTCTGGATTTGTATAGAGGTGGCTCAAGTACGCACTAGATGTACAAAATAGCCTTGTGAGAATACCGTTTTGGATGCAAAGATCGAAAGTGTATTGGCTCATCATTGGTCATGGCTCTGCTGGTTCTACTTCCTTTCACTTCCTGCTCCGTCGGGATGTGACAGTCAATCACTTTGGATCAACTGCAGCAGCCTGTTCCTGGGCGAGGTCCCCCTGACTGGGAAGATGGTAAGGTGGAAGCGTGTGGGAGATTTCACGCCCCGGGGAACCAAACATCTGGCGCGGTAAAAACTCGTTCTCCCCCACTACAGTCATCATAACCAGTGTGACATTGTGTGATAGTGGTTCATAACCATTGGCAGCGTCTCATAAAGGTCAAGCGAAGGTTGGGGAAAAACGGTCAGCATGGTGCAAAGTTGAACAGTTGGCGCCGACCAGTTGGCGTACTGGCTCCACTCCAGGGAATCATGGAATATCATGGGATCATTTCAACCAGGAAACCTTCAGGATCAAACCAGGAATGACCTTTCAGCCCGAATTACCAACAGAACGCAGTGTTGACGACAGTTCTGTAGTCGCATTTCCGCGTTGGAAATCATGAGGATTGCATGGGACAGAATATGCTTTTATCATCTCTGAACCAAGATCGAACAAGGGTATCACGACAGAGCCTGACAAGTTTTTGCTGGTCAACGTGTGTTGTCTCTAGCCTTGGACATCCACTTGATCGATGCCAGAAATCTGAAGAACATCTCAAGACCCTTCAAAACCTCACGTGCTGTTTACCTATCCTATATCATCTTGGCGTCAGGATTGACAATGCAGCACTGGCCCAAACAATCAAGCATCTCCTAGGTTTGAATATACAAGAAATGTCAAGAACACAAACAATCGCATACTCGCATAGACATATCAGAACACATTGATGAAATGGTTTGAACCCGAAGGTTGTCCTTTGCAACATCAAGAACTGGACACGGCAGAGTCATTAGTGCAAATGCATTGGAAGGTGATGACAACCAGTCACGACTGTATCTTTAGAACTGCACAAATCAGAGATGTACACCACTACACTGGCCATCAAACATCACAAACCATCAAAAAATATCTCCAAGATTCGCACTACAAGATCCTTCAGAAAGAATACACTATACCAAAGCATTGACTTAAACGCAGCGTCCTGCCCCATCTTGCCCTGCAGCCCGTCGCAACCAAGTTGCTTCTGCTGGTGGGTTCTCTCCAGCCGATGCGAGGGCCTCCAAGAATTACGTCCCGAAATTTACAACATCATTCACAAATGAAGAAGATTCCCAAGGAACATATCCTGCTACTTTCTTTCCTCACGCTGTGTGTTCCTAATGTCATGATGAGTTAAAGAACACTTTGCAACGGCCCCTACAGTCAGGTCTAAACCGAGCATAGAGCGTTGAAGTCTGCAGGCCACCCAACCATATCTCACCTCTTGAACAGCATGTCTGAGGGCTTCGCGAACCTTCCGAACTCATCCAAATTCACGAATAAAATCAAATAGACAAGATATTGATTAAGATAGCATTAGATAGTCATAAAAAGGAAGAACCTGCGCAGACCCACAACATCCTGAAACAATCGTTTTTTACGACCTGTCACCTTGCCCTTTAAAGCCATCTCTCAATCTCTCCTCCAAGACTTTGTAAAAGTGACTTTGCCACCTGCCTTTGCAACAAACCAGTTTCGACAACAAAAAATGTTTCCACCAAAAAAAGACATGAGCCCGAGGCCGGACCTGCCTCAATCTCTGCCAGTAGTTGCTGCACACCCTCCGCGTAGGGGTGCCCGTGCAGCTCCAAGACCTTCAACGCACGGGACATCACCTCCCTGGCCCTGCCAAAATCTTCCAGGCATCTGTGGGCGATCCCAAGATTGGTCAGAGACATGGCTACTTCAGGATGCTCTGCACCGAAGTGCTGCTCCTTAATCTTCAATGCGCTCTCCTGCAGCTCCACCATTTTGCGGTAGTCCCCCAGAATTCCATACGCATTGCCAAGATTGTGCAAAGTGATGGCTACTTGCGGGTGGTCTGCACCGAAGTGCTGCTCCTCGATCTTCAATGATCTCTCCTGCAGATCCACCTGCTTCCGGTAATCGCCCAACCTTCCATGCGCATTGCCAAGATTTCCCAAAGTCGTGGCTACTTGCGGGTGGTCTGCGCCGAAGTGCTGCTCTTGGATCTTCAAGGCCCTCTCCTGCAGCTCTACCTGCTTCTGGTAGTCGCCCAACCTTCCATGCGCATTGCCAAGATTTCCCAAAGTCGTGGCTACTTGCGGGTGGTCTGCGCCGAAGTGCTGCTCTTGGATCTTCAAGGCCCTCTCCTGCAGCTCTACCTGCTTCTGGTAGTCGCCCAACCTTCCATGCGCATTGCCAAGATTTCCCAAAGTCGTGGCTACTTGCGGGTGGTCTGCGCCGAAGTGCTGCTCTTGGATCTTCAAGGCCCTCTCCTGCAGCTCTACCTGCTTCTGGTAGTCGCCCAACCTTCCATGCGCATTGCCAAGATTTCCCAAAGTCGTGGCTACTTGCGGGTGGTCTGCGCCGAAGTGCTGCTCTTGGATCTTCAAGGCCCTCTCCTGCAGCTCTACCTGCTTCTGGTAGTCGCCCAACCTTCCATGCGCATTGCCAAGATTTCCCAAAGTCGTGGCTACTTGCGGGTGGTCTGCGCCGAAGTGCTGCTCTTGGATCTTCAAGGCCCTCTCCTGCAGCTCTACCTGCTTCTGGTAGTCGCCTAGATCTCCATACGCACTGCCAAGATTTCCCAAAGTCGTTGCTACTTGCGGATGCTCTGCGCCGAAGTGCTGCTCTTGGATCTTCAATGCTCTCTCCTGCAGATCCACCTGCTTCCGGTAATCGCCCAACCTTCCATGCGCGTTGCCAAGATTTCCCAAAGTCATGGCTACTTGCGGGTGGTCTGCACCGAAGTGCTGCTTTTGGATCTTCAATGCTCTCTCCTGCAGATCCACCTGCTTCCGGTAATCGCCCAACCTTCCATGCGCGTTGCCAAGATTTCCCAAAGTCATGGCTACTTCGGGGTGGTCTGCACCGAAGTGCTGCTTTTGGATCTTCAATGCTCTCTCCTGCAGCTCTACCTCCTTCTGGTAGTCGCCTAGATCTCCACACGCACTGCCAAGATTGTGCAAAGTCACGGCTACTTGCGGATGCTCCGCACCGAAGTGCTGCTCTTGGATCTTCAAAGCTCTCTCCTGCAGATCCACCTGCTTCCGGTAGTCGCCCATATTTCCATACGCATTGCCAAGATTTCCCAAAGTACCGGCTACTTCCGGGTGGTCTGCACCGAAGTGCTGCTCCTTTATCTTCAATGCTCTCTCCTGCAGCTCTACCTTCTTCTGGTAGTCGCCTAGATCTCCACACGCACTGCCAAGATTTCCCAAAGTCATGGCTACTTGCGGGTGGTCTGCACCGAAGTGCTGCTCTTGGATCTTCAAAGCTCTCTCCTGCAGATCCACCTGCTTCCGGTAGTCGCCCATATTTCCATACGCATTGCCAAGATTTCCCAAAGTACCGGCTACTTCCGGGTGGTCTGCACCGAAGTGCTGCTCCTTTATCTTCAATGCTCTCTCCTGCAGCTCTACCTTCTTCTGGTAGTCGCCTAGATCTCCACACGCACTGCCAAGATTTCCCAAAGTCATGGCTACTTGCGGGTGGTCTGCACCGAAGTGCTGCTCTTGGATCTTCAAAGCTCTCTCCTGCATATCCACCCCAGTTCCACCTGTTTCAGGTAGTCGCCCAACAATCCATACACATTGCTCAGATTTCCCAAAGTCAAGGCTACTTCAGGGTGCTCTGCACCAAAGTGCTGCTCTTTGATCTTCAATGCTTTCTCCTGCAGTTCCACCTGTTTCAGGTAGTTGCCCAGATCTCCGTACGCATTGCCAAGATTGTTCAAAGTTCGGGCTACTGCCGGATGCTCTGCACCGAAGTGCTGCTCTTGGATCTTCAATGCTCTCTCCTGCAGGTCCACCATTTTCTGGTAGTCGCCTAGATCTCCACACGCACTGCCAAGATTGTGCAAAGTCACGGCTACTTGCGGATGCTCCGCACCGAAGTGCTGCTCTTGGATCTTCAAAGCTCTCTCCTGCAGATCCACCTGCTTCCGGTAATCGCCCAACCTTCCATTCGCATTGCCAAGATTTCCCAAAGTCATGGCTACTTGCGGATGCTCCGCACCGAAGTGCTGCTCTTGGATCTTCAATGCTCTCTCCTGCAGCTCTACCTTCTTCTGGTAGTCGCCTATATCTCCATACGCACTGCCAAGATTTCCCAAAGTCATGGCTACTTGCGCATGCTCTGCACCGAAGTGCTGCTCTTGGATCTTCAATGCTCTCTCCTGCAGCTCTACCTTCTTCTGGTAGTCGCCTATATCTCCATACGCACTGCCAAGATTTCCCAAAGTCATGGCTACTTGCGCATGCTCTGCACCGAAGTGCTGCTCTTGGATCTTCAATGCTCTCTCCTGCAGCTCTACCTTCTTCTGGTAGTCGCCTATATCTCCATACGCACTGCCAAGATTTCCCAAAGTCATGGCTACTTGCGCATGCTCTGCACCGAAGTGCTGCTCTTGGATCTTCAATGCTCTCTCCTGCAGCTCTACCTTCTTCTGGTAGTCGCCTATATCTCCATACGCACTGCCAAGATTTCCCAAAGTCATGGCTACTTGCGCATGCTCTGCACCGAAGTGCTGCTCTTGGATCTTCAATGCTCTCTCCTGCAGCTCTACCTTTTTTCTGTAGTCGCCCAAAAATCCATATGCGTTGCCAAGATTTCCCAAAGTCGTGGCTACTTGCGGATGCTCCGCACCGAAGTGCTGCTCTAGGATCTTCAATGCTCTCTCCTGAAGTTCCATCTGTTTCTCGTAGTTGCCCAGAACTCCATAAGCAGCGCCAAGATTGTTCAAAGTCTTCGCTACTTCGGGATGCGCTGCACCGAAGTGCAGCTCCTGAATCGTCAGCAACGCCTCAAACAAGTCCCTTCCGTTGTCTGGGAATCCAGTCCTGAGATAGACTGCCCCCAATGACTTTGCACTCTTCATGCCTTCCGAGCTCTTTTCTCCGAATTCATTCCTGGCAAAGTTGTAGGCAAGTTGCCGAAAAGGCAATGCGCACCATGCCTGGTGCTCCTGCTCCTCTGCAGTCACTGCAAACTTCTCAATTCGCGCGAAAGTGCCCTGAGTGGCATCGCTCTCATCATCAGCACTGGATGTGTCGTCGAAGAGGTGGTCCAGAGAATCTCCGAAGCATTTTCTGCAAAGCTCCGCATCTTCCATCAGGTCCTGCCATCGCACGATCTGCCCGGGTGACCCGTCAGCACTCGATATGTAGACGTGCACCAGCTCGGGCTTTCGCACATAGCCGAACTCCCAACGACAGGCCTTGGACCTTGGTGACTATAGGTGAGTCCAAACACATCTCAAGTATTCTCAAGTCACCTTCGCACAAGCAGCTAACATCACACGGGCATGGAATGTCCAACTTAAGCTGCGAAGCTTAAAGTAAGGCAGACAAGACTTCAAATGGTCTTCGCGCAGCAAATCAGGTCCCTGGACACCATTTGGGCTGCCAAAAAAAGCAGAAACTTAGTTGTCCAATTTTCAATCCAACTTTATTCTAAATCCCCTGCCATTCCACGTTATATAACAAAACCCCACACCAACCTCCACGTTATCTGAGCTGAGAAACTTCAAGTAGGCCTGCGTCAGTTGCAAGATCAACAGTCCATGCCTGGTTTCTTCTGCAGCCTTCAAATAGTGTCTAAACCAAGCAGGGTATTCCCCAGGCTGCCGTGGCTGGTCCAAATCCGAAAAAATGGGATTCCAGCGCTTCTCCTGCCCTTCTTTGATGTGGATTCCCATGCCCAACGACTTGTCTGTGCAGAAGGTCACTGGTCCTCACATGCTGAAACAATGAAGGTCGACAAGCATACAATTGTGAAATTGTCCAATACATCCCCCCTATATCCACAATTATATCCAATCTATATACAAAGAAGCTGAGCTTGCCTGTAAAATGCTCCCTAGACAACTTAAAAGGCAAGCGTCGGATGTGCCCTTTGCAAAACACTCCACTCTTCAGTTCCTCAAGGATTTGGTTGTTCTTTTGACTGTCCGGACTGGCAAAGGAGATCAAGAAATCCGCGTTTGCTGCCACAGTCTCCCCTTGAGGTTCTCCTCGAGCATTGAAGCCAACGCACATCCACTTCCGCTGCTGTCGTAATTTCTCCAGTGCTTCCGTGTCATGTATGGTCAGACTGTCAGCCATGTCTTCATCCTTTGCGGCATCTTCTCCCACAATTTTCTTGGCGATGCCACGGTTGTTGTAGGCCTCTGCGAAGGTCG
>VSDK01006831.1:130778-221917 GCA_009767595.1 Symbiodinium kawagutii | reverse complement strand
GTGGCTCAAATTCACCTGCTCTCCCGAGCGAATCAAACAGATAGTCCAAATGCTCACATGTCCGCAGCTGTCGGCAGGATGAATCCATAATTTGCAAGGAAACACTCATTTTGTACGTATGGACACCATCTGGAGTGACATCACTGTGACATCACCATGTGGAGCATGAATATGCTTGGAGCAGACACAGCGTGTGAAGCATGATTTCGTCCATCTAGGCAATTGAATGACTCTTGATGGCCGGAATCATCACAAGACTGCGCAATTCAAAGTGCGTTCTTTCTGTCTGGGACGTTTGATGAGTTGTTTCATTCTGTTTCCACATCTGGCATGACGCAATCCCCACCTTGAAGTCGAAAGCAGATCCATGACTCTGGGCGGCAGCGTGATTTTTTTTGTGCGCCGATATTCTTAGAATTTGCGCCACGGATGATTACTCTGAATTGCGATGAATTCTGTCAGACTCAGCGCTTCGAAATTGAGTTTTGACAGTCCAACGGGCGCATGATATGAAGCTGAAAGATCAAAGGCTACACTGCCAAAGTGTCTCTTCATACCCATGGATACTCAACAGGAAACATCACGAAGAATTGAACGCATGGTAGAAATTGTTTAGAGTACTGTATGAACTCTGGTTCTTTTCAGTCTAGTTTTCTGTGGGTCGGCTTGCTTTTCACAGTGAATTTTGATGAGCAAAAAAACCAAGCGTCAGCGGTTCCACATCAAGACTTGCGCATGGAAAAGCAACTGCTACTGAACCGACATCCGTACAGGCTCAACTTCGACTGTGAAGTTGACTTGCATGAAGGCGATGCCCACCATTTTTAAAGCTGAATCGATTTTCCATCTGTTGCACGAGTGTTCCGAGACATTTGGGTGGACAATCCGACCCAAATGTGCAAGAAATCGCCGGAAGATCAAACACTGGCCAGGCACTTTTGCCATGAACTGACACCAGTCACGCAGCCTTTCTTGATCAAAATTGCTTTGTCCCTGGCTGGAAGTCTACCAATCTTCCAGCTGTATGGATGTTGTTTTGAAGATGTTTGGATCAGTATCGTGTGATATCTGATATATGCATCACGTGCTGCACTAGACTTCACAGACTATACTGTGTTCGTGTAATATATGCTCTATACTTTGGGGCATCGTGATATGTGATACAGTATCTCGCAGAACGTTGTGCAATGGCACGACACTGGTAACAATCATTTGCCATTCTTCTACTTCCTTGACCTGCCAGATTCTACGAAGGTCAACCACTTCGGATTGACCTGGTTCCTGCTTTCAGCAGCGGCACGAGACGGAACCTAGATGAGTCAGGAATGGCAATATTTGCCCTGACCCTTCTGGACCTTGGAAGCTAAATGGACGATTCATGACAACTCCGTAGTTGCACTTCCGCGCTCATGAACTGATGAAGATTGGGCACCTGATGTGTCTCCATCATTCCTCCAATTTCTCAACCAAGAACAATCAGTAACTTGATGGAATCCAATACTAATAAGTTTTCACCGGTCAGAAATGTTTCTAGCCTTGGACATTCATTCACCCGACATTGTGGCTTCCCCAACTCAACTTCACCGGAAGATTCGAAAATCACACCCACATCGCTCCAAGGCAATGCCAGCATCACAATGTTTAGAACCGGTCCCAAGAACGCACACGGAACCCCGCTGAACATCGACAGACCAACGTGGGACAAACAGACATGCGACCCACCGTCAGAACTCACAATTGAAACATGATCGTCCATCCAAGCTCCCCGTTGTATAGCTGAAAATAGAACATAGTAAAGCACCTCATCAGTGCAGTAACTACTGCAGATTCTATATCTGTAGGATTCTAGGCGCACAGAAATTGAAGCAATTGATTGAAAATCCTGAGATTGACGCTGGCTTCAGAGGCAAACCTGGCTCTGGGTGGAACACAAATCTTTCTGCATGACTTGCTGCACATCAGTTGCATCCAAATGCAAGTTGCATGGCTTCACTTCACAAAAGCCAAGGCCTCCACTTTCATGTCCAGCTGGCAGTCATCCGGATAAGTCATAAGTGTGGGTTTACTTGATATCAAAAAATGTATCGAGATGTCTTGCTCTTGCACTTGGAGCGGCCAAAAGATGATGCGCTTTCAACAGATTTGTCCAAAAGACAATGAGTCGGACTCAAAAAAATCAAGTTCAGCATGTACTGCACAACAGAAACGAACATAGGGTCAGTCTCAGTTGGTGGAAACAATGCTTTCCTGACCCTGGATCTTGCACTAACCAGATCTGATGGGCCTGGACTCTTGGCAACCATCGCTGGCGGCCCTTTGGATCAGGAATTGGTATCGAAAAGTACCGAAATCGATGAAATCTATCCAGTCATATCCAGTCTTTCATCATTGGCAGATTGGGGAAAGAATGCGTTGGGGATTCAAGGATCTGCATGGAACGGGGGCTATCTACATTAAAACCGTAAAATCAAATTATATTTACGAATCATATCAAGGCCGGCTTCTTCCGCCGAGTAAAGCCGTTCTCTGCTTCCAAATCTAGACACCCACAGAAAAAATATCTTGCAAAGTCGTACTGTGATGTCAAGTGGTGTGGTACTTTTACACGTCAAGTTGATTCACAAGTCGCTTCACAGAAAGCACGTCAAGTTGATTCAAAGTACTGTTGAACGAGAAGATGCAGCTTCTTTGAGCCTGAGATGCTCAACGTCTCAACCGTTTCTTGGTCATCCAAGTTGGTAGCCACTGCAGAAAGGACCAAATCTGAAGTCCAAGCTTTGATGATCTTTGATACGAATCAGTCTGCTCACCACAGAGCTCTCAACAAAACATGTTTTCTGTTCATTTCATTGGCGCGCCACTTTTTCCACCGAGGGAACTGAAAGCCAATCTTCGTGAGTCAAAGTGGGCTGTGCATTAGCAGTTCAACGACATCAAGGAGCTGAGTTCCGCATAGAAATTGAGTCGATGGAGGCCCGCCAAAAGGCGTCTGGGCCGCACGAACCCATCAGGATCCATCAGGAAACGCCCCACGTCCCGCAACTGGGAGATGGAGATGGGACACGACATCGAAAGCTCTGCCGGAGCCACAGATGGGATCACAAGTCAAGGCCTGGTGCACGTCCATGGCCTTCAGCTCAGCGCATGAAACAGAAGGAACAAATGAAACTGCGTTCCAAAAAAAGCGGAGAAAATGTGCAAAGTAAAGTCAAGTGCTATCCACAACAGCATGACAGTTTGTATGCTGCGCCTGTGTAAAGCCCATGTACATCCTTTCGGATCTATTGATGGTTGATCTGACCCGCTAACGAAACCTGGCGGAACTCGACCTTAATGCTGCACCGAAACCCGCCCGAACCCGACGTGGATGCTGAAGCAGAACCTTCCAGAACCTCACCTGGATCCGCATTTGAACCCTGCAGAACCCGAGGTGGATGCTGCGAACGCACCGGAACCCAGTCCGGAAGCTGCACCGGATCGCACCGGAGCCAATCTGGGCTGAAGACCCCATAGCAAACAATGTGGGCTGCCGGGGAAAGTTTGAACCGTTGGAATTTCACAAAGCGCTAGAACCCTTCAGCGGAACCCTTCACTGGAACCCTTCACTGGAACCCTTCACCGGAACCCTCCGGAATTTTACCAGGTGTCTGCACCGAACCCTCCGAAAACTCATCGTCCTTCTGCACCGGAGTGCTCCGGAACATCATTTGCCACCTGCACCGGTTCGCGCTGGAACCTCATCAATTGTCTGCATCGGAACCCTCCGGAAAGGTATCTGCGCTGGAACCTTCCGGAATTTCACCATATTTGCGGTAGAACCCTCCGGAACCTTATCAGCTATCTGCACCGAACCTCATCAGCTATCTGCACAGGAACCCTCCGGAACCTTAGATAACCTTAGTACGCATCTGCACCGGAACCCTTGGCCAGAACCTTCCCGAGGCTTGCCAGGGATCTGCACCGGAACCCTACGGAACCTTGCTCAGAACCTGGTGTTGAAGCTGCACCGGGTCGCACCCGTGCTAATCTGGGCTAAAGACCCCATAGCAAAGTATTGCTGCTGGGGAAAAACCGAAACTGAAACCAGAGGAAAGGTCCTGAAAGCGAATGGCTATGATCACAGCCCAAACTTGTCCCAATCGGAACAACGCTGTCTGTGGATCTGTAGATCCACGGTGACCTGTCTCCTCGTTGCCCTCCAACCCGTTCCCACTGAGAGCGGAGCAGCAGGAAGCCACACGAGCCATTTCGCAGCGACTCAGCTTGCATCGAGCAACTCATTGGCTTCGCCTCAAGCTCCCAACTTTCAACTTCAAATCAGTTCCCTTCATTGCAAGTTTCACTTTCAACTTCAATTCAGTTCCAACTCACTTCAAGTGACTTCAACTCACTTCGACTGATTCACATCTCTGCAGATTCAGGTTTGAACGCATTTCTTTGAGGTCCTTACGAAGCATTGCCACCGGCACGACGCGCTCTTGTACCAGTTTGTCCTGAAACTAAACAGGAACGACCCCACAATTACCAAATGTCACCAACACAACTTACATTATCACACAACTTACAAATATCTTAGTTCATCTGAATTCTGTTGGTTCTTCGCTATCACAAACTCGGCTTGGTATCAAGAACTGCAGTCCTCCACTGTTCGGAAACCCAGACGCTCCAAAAACTCCTTTGGCATCCATGAGAGCCCATCGCGTTAAAATTCAAAACAAAATTAACAGCTTCAGAGAAGATCATATCCCACAGAAGGTGAAACAGTGTAACAAACACACAAGGACATGAACAGCCACTCCACCTGCGCTCCGTCGAAGGGTGCAATTTTGCATTGAAACACCTGAGGCCAGGCTCTCGATCAAAACATGCCAAGTTGCGCCAAAGTGCAGACATCATGGCCAGTGATCTTGTCTTGAAAGCATCTGTGCAGGGAAGTGAGCTCACAGCCCGTCCTCCGAACAAAACGTGATCTCCCTGATTTTGCTCTCCTCAGGAGGACGCAATTCACAAAGACTGCATGTTGCTGACTTCAACTTGGAAAGATCTCAAGAAGCCAAGTCTCTGATGGGTTCTCCATCAAGTTGGTGACCAATTTCTTCAGTGTCTTGAGGCATTGCTGAACGCCCTCAGGGTTCAGGTCCTGACCAGTTGTCCGAAAGAGCCCAAGAGAAGAATGATCATGTCGGATAATAAATTTACATTACTTTAAAAATTAGTATAATAGTAAATTTACATTACTTTAAAAATTAGTATTGCAACATCGGTTAGTTTTTTGGTCATAGTAGATGGCACAACCCTAAAAGTACCAAAAATAGTCGATGAAACACTCAAGAATTTTGCCATCTACTCTGACCCCGGAGTATCTGCACTAGCACATCTAAGAATGAAGATTGAAAAGACAGGTGTCGGCATCAGTCCTGGCCACTTCGCATCTTGTCCAAGATTCGTTGAAGATCTGGCACAGGAATCATTCGCATGTGACCAGACTACCGTGCATCAGACTGATCCTGTGGACTTGAGAGAAGAGGAGGGGACGAAAGGTAGGGATTGTAGTACGGCACAGCCAATTTTAGGTTCCTTCTTTGAAGTTGTTGGCGACTGGCTGTATAGCCCTCAAGCATCGAATATAGGTCCCCTACATGTAAAAACTTTTCATGACGATACGAAATCAGGAACTGTACACAGAACTCAGGTAGCTGGCGTTACCTTTCGTGATCTCTCGAAACGTGCCTTGGACTGCGACTTGGCATTTCTGGCACGCCTCTGCATCAATTTCCCACGAAAACAGTGACAGGAGAGAGCAGCAGGATGCAACATGCTCGGAGACTCTACATCAAGCTGAAAAATCAGCCCCAGAAAAAAGGATGAGGAAAGATCTAGAGAGAAACAGCAACGCAAAATATGTAGAAACCTGCGCACCCCACCTGCATCCAGTGGCAACATGGACAACGCCGAAGTTTCATGAAGTTCAGGATCTTCAGTTTCCTTCTGTCAAGGGTTCAAATGGATTCAGTCCAACTTGACAAATGACTTGCCTCAAGTCATCGAACAAATTGACCATGATTGAGTTAGATTCCGTCCAATCTAATCCACTTAAAGGCACGCTGTCACCCCAGCCCCAGCAGTGAGATGTCATGAGAGTCCTCATCCGCTTTCATTGGTTCCAAAGAAAGAGCCAAAGCTTTCATCAAGTCTTCGCCCTCCTTCGGAATTCGTCAATTCGAAGCACCATCAAGCATCTCTACAAATTGGAAAAACTTGTTCATCCAGGTTTCTCCCTGGCATACAGCACTGCTGGCCTAAACCATCAGGCATCTTAATCGCGGTCCTAAACAAGAAAAATCCAGATATTAAAAATTGAAAACCCTTCGAGCTGCAAACAGGGTCAATTTGATCAAAAGCAAAAGCGACAAAATCAAAAGAGATCCGAAACCATCCAGTCGATTCCAAAGCTTGCCTGAAGAGCTGTTTCTTTAAAGTTGTCCAAACTCGTACCAACTCAGCCTTAAATGGGTTGCAATCATGATTTATTGCGATTTCTCCAGGTTCCTCTTTTTCCGGTCATGGCCAGGGTGGGCTGTTCCAAAGAAAGAGCTTCCAAAACATTCCAAAAAAATAGCGATGGTCAGGGGGAATTCAAGTTCGGAGCCACACCTTCACCCCCTCCATCACCCTTGAGATGATGCTGGCAAATCCTTCGGGCTCACAGGTTCCAAGGAGAGAGCCATAGCTTTCTTCAGCTCTTCGTCCTCCTCGGGATTGGTTCAAAAAAAATTGGACCCTCTATGATTTAACCTCGTCTGCGTTTACCATCCTACATCTTGGCGTCAGGATTGACAATGCATTGCTGGCCCGAACAATCAAGCATCTCCTGGGTTTGAATGTACTCTGGAACGTGTTGTCTTTTAATGAAGAAGTCAAAACCGAAACATGAGGAGAACCAAGATCATGATCCTGCTTCCCCAATACACCTTTTGGAATCCGAAAAGTTTGTCTAACAGATTTTACCTAAGTTCCAACATCAACAGATGGAACCACAAAGAGTCATAAACACATATTATGCTAATCCCAACTTCCGTGAATGATGGTGACTCATGACCACATACGACCAAAAAAGCTGGGGGCGCACACGAGTATGCCAAGACCGACGAATCAAAACACAGAGCAAGCCAGCATAAGTCAAGATAAGTCGAGTTCAAACTTCTTCACATCATTCGGATTACGGTCAGAATATTTCAGAGTCAGAGCCGATGCAAAGTACGTGAGTCACTGGCGATCACCTCCAAGATATCCATCGTTTTGACCTCGACCTCCCCGAAGTTTGAATGACAAGACCGTCTCTTTCGCAATCCCGGGTCATGCCAGGTTGCCAAAGATCATCCCACCTACCATCACCTACCCCAACATTTGAAAACCGTCAATTTGTTTGTCGAACGAACAGTGATCGTAGTTTCTTTGAACGAAGGTGAAACTCCACTTGGAATCGGAAGACTGTGACTAAGACGCATCTTGCCCTCGAGCCCGTCCAAACCAAGTTTCGGCTGCTTGTGGGCCTGGTCCAATTGCTGCGAGCGCCTCCAAAATTATGACACACGACATCTCGAAACATCAACTTCGGAAGTCATCAAAACTGCCAACCTAATACCAACCCACTTCAACCCAACTGCCTCGGGCGATGATTGCTGCCATGCCCCTGAAACATGTTGGAAGGTTGAAACATGTTGATACCTTGGCGGCGACTGTCACTGCACTTGGAGAGACACCAGAGCATGGAACTGCATGGAAAAAAAACTTGAAGTGTGTACATCACCTCACCTCCTGGAGGGAATTCCTAATGGCAGGGTTTGCAGACGCGGTTGATGAAGGGAAACGATCTGCACAATGAAAAGTCTTGCCACAAGTCTTGCTTCTGCATAATAAAAACCAATGTGGTCGAGTCGTCACTGCTGAGCCCGAGGCCGTAGCTGCCTCAATCTGCGCCAGCAGCTGCTGCACTTGACGCGCATAGGGGTGCTTGTGCTGCTCGAAGATCTTCAGCGCACGAGTACCCAACTCCCTGGCCCGGCCAAGGTTGCCGAGGTTTCCATACGCATTGCCAAGATTTGTTAAAGTACTGGCTACTTGCGGATGCTCTGCGCCGAAGTGCTGCTCCTGTATCTTTAGTGCTCTCTCCTGCAGTTCCACCTGTTTCCGGTGGTTGCCCAGTCCTCCATATGCAATGCCAAGGTTTGTCAAAATCATGGCTACTTCCGGATGCTCTGCACTGAAGTGCTGCTCTAGAATCTTCAATGCTCTCTGCTGCAGGTCCAGCATTTTCCGGTAGTCGTCCAACCTTCCATACGCGTTGCCAAGATGTATCAAAGTCATGGCTACTGATGGATGGTCCGCGCCGTAGTGCTGCTCTTTGATCTTGAGAGCTCTCTCATTCAGTTCCCTTTGTTTCCGGTAGTCGCCCAGATTTCCATGTGCACTGCCAAGATTTGACAAAGTCATGGCTACTTCCGGATGCTCTGCACCCAAGTGTTGCTCTTTGATCTTCAGGGCCCTCTCCTGCAGGTCCACCTTTTTCCGGTCGTCGCCCAGTTCTCCATATGCGTTGCCAAGATTGTTTAAAGCTATGGATACTTCCAGATGATCTGAGCCGTGGCGCTGCTCTAGGATCTTGAGAGCTCCCCCCTGCATTTCCACCTGTTTGCGGTAGTTGCCCAGATTTCCATACGCATTTCCGAGATTTACCAAACTCTTGGCTACTTCCGGATGCTCTGCACCGTAGTGCTGCTCTAGGATCCTCAAGGCTCTTTCCTGCACGCTCACCTGTTTCCGGCAGTCGCCCAGATCTCCATACGCATTTCCGAGATTTTCCAAAGTCTTCGCTACTTCCGGATGCTCTGCACCGTAGTGCTGCTCTAGGATATTCAGGGCTCTCTCCTGTACTTCCACCTTTTTCCGGTCGTCGCCCAATTTTCCATACGCGTTGCCAAGATTGATTAAAGCCATGGATACTTCCAGATGATTTGAGCCGTGGTGCTGCTCTTTGATTTTGAGAGCTCTCTCCTGCAGTTCCCTTTGTTTCTGGTAGTTGCCCAGATCTCCATACGCAGTGCCAAGATTGGCTAAAGTAATGGCTACTTCTGGATGGTCTGCACCGTAGTGCTGCTCCATTATCTTCAAGGCTCTCTCCTGTAGTTCCACCATTTTCTGGTGGTCGCCCAACCTTCCATGCGCATTGCCAAGATTTGTCAAAGTGCAGGCTACTTCCGGATGCTCCTTCCCAAGGGTCTCCTCCTGAATATTGAGCAAAGTCTCAAACAAGTCCCTTCCCTTGTCTGTGAATCCAGTACTGATATAAACATCGGCCAGTGAACCTGCACTATTCATGCCCTCCAAACTCTTCTCCCCGAACTGATTCCTGGCAAAGTTGTAGGCAAGTTGCCGAAAAGGCAATTCGCACCATGCCTGGTGCTCCTGCTCCTCTGCAGTCACTGCAAGTTTCTCAATTCGCATGAAGGCGCCCTTGGTAACACCACCCTCATCATCAGCACCGGATGTGCTGTCGAACACGTTGTCCAGAGAATCGCCAAAGCATTTTGCGCAGAGCTCCGCATCATCCATCAGGTCCTCCCATCGGACAATCTGCCCGGGTGACCCATCAGCAGTGGATATGTAGACGTGCACCAGCTCGGGCTTTCGCACATAGCCGAACTCCCAACGACAGGCCTTGGACCTAGGTTACCAGGTGGGGCAAACAGGCCAACACATGTCTCAAGCATTCCCAAAGCACCTTCCCACAAGCAAACAAATGAAGCAACTCAAATGTGAAATGTTCGTCACGCGCAAAGGGTGCCAAAAAAACCGAGACAATCGATTGTCTAGTTTCCAACTAGCCTTTCAATTGTCAATTCAAGTAATCCCAGAACCCCAAATCAACATACATCAACCTTCACTTTATCTGAGCTTGCACATCCAATAGTGTCAGAGCTGAGAAACTTCAAGTAGGCCTCCGTCAGTTGCAAAATCAGCAGTCCATGCCTCGTTTCATCTGCAGCCTTCTTGTAGTGCCTAAACCAAGGCGGATACTCTCCGGGCTGTCGTGGCTGGTCCAGGTCCGAAAAAATCGGATTCCAGCGCTTCTCTTGCCCCTCTTTGATGTGCACTCCCATGCCCAGGGACTTGTCGGTGCAGAAGGTCACAGGTCCTAACATGCGGAAACAATGAAGTTCAAACACGCAGGCAATTATGAAATTATCCAAATAGCCCGGATGTATCCACGATATATCTAGTACATTCCAATATGCAAAGGAGTTACCTAGACAACTTAAAGGCAAGCGTCGGATGTGCCCTTTGCAAAAGACTCCACTCTTCAGTTCCTCAAGGATTTGGTTGTTCTTGTGACTGTCCGGACTGGCAAAGGAGATCAAGAAATCCGCATTTCCTGCCACAGTCTCACCTTGAGGTTCTCCCCGAGCATTGAAGCCGACGCACATCCATTTCCGCTGCTGTCGCAATTTCTCCAGTGCTTCCGTGTCATGCATCATCAGACTGTCAGCCATGTCTTCATCCTCTGCGACATCTTCTCCCAGGATGTTCTTGGCGATGCCACGGTTGTTGTAGGCCTCCGCAAAGGTCGGATCCAGCTGGATGGCTTGGGAGAAGTGCTCTATCGCCTCCTGGTATCGTCTGCTGCAGAGATTCTCCCAGCCGCGTTGGTTCAAGGCATTGGCGTCTCCTCCCTGGCCGAAGGCAGGCGCCGCTAGAAAATATCACAAGTCCAAGAACGACTTTCAACTCAAAATCTGGGTGCCAGAAAAATATCCTGGCAAGGGACTTCTTATTCACATGAGGATTCTGACACATCTTGGTGGGAAATGATGAATGTCGTCACTCTTTCGACAGTTTTCAGATCTGAGTGCTTCATAGTGCTTCTCAACTTTTGACATACAAAATCATACAAAACCTAGGCCACGCCTGCATCGACTCCAGCCGTGGCTACAAGTCACCTGGCTCTCCTCAGGTCATCAAACGGATGGTCCAAATGTTCACATGTCCACAGCGTTCAGCTGGATGAATGGAGAAATTGTAAGGAAAAACTCATTTTGTACGTATGGACACCATCTGGAGTGACATCACTGTGACGGCACCATGTGGAGCATGAATATACTTGGAACAAACACAGCGTGTGAAGCATGGTGTCGTTCATCTAGACAGTTGAATGTCTCTCGATGGCCAGAATCATCACAAGACTGTGCAGTTCCAAGGGTGTTCTTTCCGTTTCCGACATCTGATGGTGTGTTTCATTTTGCTTCCACATCTAGCATGATGCAATCCGCACCTTGAAGTCGGCTGCAGATTCACGACTCTGGACGGCGCCGGCACCATCTATATAATTATTGCGCTCCGATCTTCTTATAATCTTTACTACAAATGATTACTGTGAACTATGATGAATTCTGTCAGACTCAGCGGTTCAGAATGAAGTTTTTGATAGTCCAACAGGTGCATGATACGAAGCCCAAAGATCGAAGGCTTCCTTGCCACAGTGCCACCTCATACCCGTGGATCTCAACAGGAAACATCATTCAGAACTTGATGCATAGTACAAACGTGTATAGAGTCTTTGGTATATATGTTCAGTCTAGTTGTTTGTGGTGTGGTTTGCTTTTCACATTGACAACCATGAGCTAAAACTCCAAGTGTCAACGGTTCCACATCAAGACTTGCGCGTGGAAAAGCAACTGCCACTCAACCAACATCCGTAGAGGCTCAACTTTGACTGTGAGGTTGACTTCCATGAAGGCTCACCATGGCACCATTTTTAGCGCTGAATCGATTTTCGCAGCGTTGCAAGAGTGCTCTCAGACATGTACATGGACAACCCGATCCAAATGTGCAAGAAATCAAAGGAGGATCAGACACTAGCCAGGCAGTTTTGCCGTGAACTGACAGCAGTCATGCAGCCTGTCCTGATCAAAACGGTTTTCTACATAGTTGGAAGTCAACTAAGTCAACCAATCTTCCAGCAGTATGGATGTTGTTTTGAAGATGTTTGGATTTGTATCGTGTGAGATCTGATAAACACATCACATACGACACCAGACTATATCGTGTTTGTATAACATATAATTGTACTTTGCAGCATCGTGACACTGTATCTGATACAGCATCCCACAGAACGTTGCGCAATGGCATCACACTCGTAACAATAAGTCCTCATTGTTCTACTTCCTGGAACGAAATGAAAACAGACTGGTCATCACTGGCAATATTCGCCCTCGCCCTTCTGGATGTTGGAGGCTAAAGGGATGATTCATGACGGCTCCCCACTTCTGCGCTTGCAATCGTGAGCTGAGGAAGATTGAGCATCCGATGTGTCTCCAACATCCCTCTGATCCCTCAACCAAGACCAGCCCAGGGTAAGCTGACGCAACCTAAAATTTAAATGTTTCCGTCGTCAGCAATGCTTGGAGCCCTGCACACTGCGATTGGCATGGGCTCGCAGGCAAACCTGGGTCCGGACGATTTGAACTCAGGAATTGCAACTTCTATGGTTCACCACTTGACCAACTATATCAATCTATATCATATCCAATTATCCAACATCTAAGTCTAGATGTGAGTGACAACGAGGCAGCCTGGCCTGAACTTTCAAGCTCACCTGCCAGTCGTCCGGATTGACAATTGCTCGAAGCATTCTCAAACCAAATTCCGATTTAAGGGGCAAACTTTCTGCGTAGACCTTTCCTTCATGGATGTATTTCCGACTTCCACACACTTCCATGCTTCCATTGGATCAGAATGGGGTACCTGAAGCTACTGAGCAGTGATGTGGTGGATTTCATGGGATTGCATTGGATTTCCATCCCATTCCACATCTCTTTCGCGGCTTCCACTTTCACACACTGTCACCCTCCAACAGTTTGCCTTGGCATAGTGGTCTTAATCAGCTTGATGACTTCACCTGAGCCCAGGAACCCTCAAACGTCAGTCACTTTGAGTCAACTTGAGTCGTTGGATGTCGCAGCTTTCAACACTGAGATCTGTACGGAGCGCTTCCGCGGGCAGGGCATGTTTTTGCACCAGCTTCCCCTCAAAGGGAGAAAAACAAAATGTCCGAAAAAATCAAATCCGACTCGTGCCGAAAGCATTTCCAGTGAAACCGAACAGGTCCGCAGTGAAAGCTAGGGTCCTCCACTTTGTGGAAACCCAGCTGCTCCAAAGAACTCCTTAGAACCAGCAGGAAACATCTCCCTTCGAACCGAAGATAAGCGAAGAAAAGCTGAAAAGCCGCGCCGCCTGCGCGCCACGGTAGGGAGCAAGTTTACCTTGAAAAGCCTGGCAATCAGAGACAATCCGAGCCGCCAAACGTTGCTAGCACGACGATTCCACGCAACGGGCGCAAGGTCTGAGAGCTTGCGACCCGTCCTCCGAAGTCATCTTCATCTCCTGAATTTGGGGTCATTAACCCAGAAGCAGAGGCAAAAAAGCCAACCAGCCGACAGGCACAAAATAGGCACCGACAATCATGGCCGAATGCTGCCGGGTCTCCGAAGGCTTCTCCAATAAATTGGTAAGGATCAGCTTCAGCATCTCAAGGCACTGCTGGACCTCTTGTGGGCGCAAGTCCTGAAACCGCAAGAGTCACAATGGCTATCAAGCCAATGAGCACGCTAAATTTGGCGACTTAAACATCTAAAAAGTGCTAAGAATCCGCTGAACAAAGGTCTGCACCCTTGAATTTGTTTCGTTTCACAACGTCTGAAGGAACTGCAGTTGTCTGCGTCCTGATGTGATCTTTTCCAGAGCTCCACGAAGATCTGGCAGGTCACAGAATCCGACATTGCGCATCGGATGCAACAGAGAATTACCCGCTACCATCAGATCCATCAAAAACACACATCTTTTTCTTCTATGCATACCATCAGTTCAAAGAAATGAGCATGGAAGAAGCGGGATAGAAATGAGCAGGCAGAAAATCAAAGACCATAGAAAAAAGGTGAGGAGATGGTGAGGAGGCTGAGAAGAACCGCAATTCAAACAATCTAAACGCACAACTCCATGGATTGACGAATTGTCCTGCCATGATGAACCACAAAGGACTACGAGGACTCTCAGTACGTCACAGTCTCAAAAAAAATCCCTGGTGCCTGCTTCCCACCGCGCCGTGGGGATCCCACCTGCCTGCGCCGAGTGGCGACATGGACATTGCCAGAGCAGCTCGGAGTTCAGGATCGGTGTCCTTCCACGGCCGGTGTCAGGTCCACAGGAAATGATGCCCATCGAAAGGATCCAAACGGGATTTTAAAAAATGTGTAAACAGTAAACAGCTATATATTGAAAACATAAATATTCATATACCACATTCAAATTTGTGATTTCTCCCGGTTCCTTCTTTGTTGGTCATGGGCAAGGGTTGACTAAGCTGCAAATGGTGGCAGTAAGGTCCATGGTGCCCATGTATCCCATGTCCTTTGCAAGCCCCCCTCACTCCCCAACAGTGAGATGTCATTGAAAGAATGGTGTCGCAGCTCCTCATCTGCTTTCATCGATTCCAAACTTCAACTCTTCCTCCTTGGGATCAATTCAAACCACACTGTGCATGGATGATTGTGTCCCACTGGGTGTCTCCCCGACGTCAAAATTGACAACACATTACTTGTCTGAACAATCAATGATCTTGAGGTTTGTGTGTACAAGAATCACATGAATGGATGATGATCCTGCTTTGCCGTAGCACCTCAAGAGCATTTTCCAACGCCAACAAATGGAAATGATGAAAAGTATTGAAAAGTCATTTTTGAAAAACAGTTGAAAGTTGAATGCCAAATTACATCAATGATCAAGACTCATGACCACATCTGACCAAAAACATTGGCGGAGCACACCAGTATGCCAAGACTGAACCATCAAACACAGAGCTAACCAGGCGAAGTCAAGATAAGTCGAGTTCAAGTCAAAGATCTTCACATATCCGGATTATGGTCAAATATGTCAGAGTCAGAGCCTAATGCAAAGTGCTTGGGTCACTGGCCATCACCTCCAAGATATCCATCGGTTTGACCTCAACCTCCCCAAATTTTGAATGACAAGACCATCTCAATTGCAATCCAAAGTCATCCCAGGTTGTCACTGGTCTTCCCACCTACAACATTTGAAAACAGTCTGACGTGGTCCAACAGTGCAAAATTGTATTCCTAGTAGAAATTTAAAAAAATGGTGTCATATCATATATCATCATATCAATTCACAACGTTTCCTCGGTTGAACAAAATGCAACTCCGCTTGGAACAGGAAGACTGTGAGTAGAACGCATCTTGCCCCGCAGCCCGTCGCAACCAAGTTGCGTCTGCCCGTGGGTTCGCTCCGGTCGATGCGAGGGCCTTCAAGAATCACATCCCAAATGTCCATCACATGAACTTCAGAAACAAGAAGTGATTTCCAACACCGTCCAACATCCTGTTATATCCTGAATTATCACGATGCCTTAAACAAACAACACCTTCCAACAGTCGCGGCGTTTTGGACTAAACCGAGTGTAGAGCGTCGCAGTCTGAACGCCACATATCCCACCTCTTGAAGAGCATGTCTGATGGCTTCGCTGGTGTCCCCACCCTGCACGATGCTGGCAGGGACAACTTTAAGAAATCTAAGAATATCAAATCTGTGTAAGAACAGTCCCTTCTCATCATTCCCAGAACCTTCCGAATTCATCAGAATTCACAAATAAAAAGCTAGCATTAGATAGACATAAAAAGGAAGAAGCTGCGCAAACCCGCAACATCCTGAAAGAATCGTTTCCTTCAACCCCATCTCCCAGTCTCTCCTCCAAGACTTTCCAAAATCGACTAATTACAGAAAAAAGGATCTGAAACAGCCGCTTTTCAGAACCTGCCGCCTTCGCATCAAATCAATTTCGACAACAAAAGTGTTTCAAAAAAAGAACATGAGCCCGAGGCGATCGCTGCCTGAATCTCTGCCAGCAGCCGCCGCGTTTGCTCGGCGTAGGGGTGCCGGTGCTGTTCGAAGATCTTCAACGCACGGCCCATCACCTCCCTGGCCCGGCCAAGATCTCCCAAGCATCTGTGGGCATTGCCAAGATTTCCCAAAGTCATGGCTACTTGCGGATGGTCTGCACCATAGTGCTGCTCTTGGATCTCCAATGCCCTTTCCTGCAGTTCCAACTGTTTCCAGTACTCGCCCAGACCTCCGTGCGCATTGCCAAGATTTGTCAAAGTCGCAGATACCTCCAGATGCTCTGCACCGAAGTGCTGCTGTAGAATCAGCAATGCTCTCTCCTGCAGTTCCACCTGTTTCCGGTGGTCGCCCAGATCTCCGTACGCATTGCCAAGGTTTGCCAAAGTCACGGCTACTTCCGGATGCTCTGCACCGAAGTGCTGCTCTTCGATCTTCAATGCCCTCTCCTGCAGATCCACCTTTTTCCGGTAGTCGCCCAGATCTCCGTACGCATTGCCAAGATGTGTCAAAGTCAAGGCTACTTCCAGATTCTCTGCACCGAAGTGCTGCTCTAGAATCTTCAATGCTCTCTCCTGCAGTTCCACCTGTTTCCAGTAGTCGCCCAGATATCCATGTGCATTACCCAGATTTGTCAAAGTCACGGCTACTTGCGGATGCTCTGCACCGAAGTGCTGCTCATCGATCTTCAATGCCCTCTCCTGCAGATCCACCTGTTTCCGGTAGTTACCCAGTCGTCCATACGCATTGCCAAGATGTGTCAAAGTCTCGGCTACTTGCGGATGCTCTGCACCGAAGTGCTGCTCCTTTATCTTCAATGCTCTCTCTTGCATCTCCACCTGTTTCCGGTAGTTACACAGTCGTCCATGCGCATTGCCAAGGTTTGCCAAAGTCACGGCTACTTCCGGATGGTCTGCACCGAAGTGCTGCTCGTCGATCTTCAATGCTCTCTCCTGCAGTTCCACCTGTTTCCAGTAGTTGCCCAACGATCCATGCCCATACCCGTTGCCAAGATTGTTCAAAGTCTTCGCTACTGCCAGATGTTCCGCGCCATAGTGCTGCTCTTGGATCTTAAGGGCTCTCTCCTGCAGCTCCACCTGTTTCCCGTAGTCGCCCAGTCCTCCATGCGCATTGCCAAGATTTGTCAAAGTCACGGCTACTTGCGGATGCTCTGCACCGAAGTGCTGCTCTAGAATCTTCAATGCTCTCTCTTGCAGTTCCACCTGTTTCCGGTAGTTGCTCAGATATCCATGTGCATTGCCCAGATTTGTCAAAGTCACGGCTACTTGCGGATGCTCTGCACCGAAGTGCTGCTCATCGATCTTCAATGCCCTCTCCTGCAGTTCCACCTGTTTCTTGTATTCGCCTAGATTTGCATGCGCATTACCAAGATTTCCCAAAGTCCTGGCTACTCCCGGATGCTCTGCACCGAAGTGCTGCTCTTGGATCTTCAATCCTCTCTCCTGCAGTTCCACCTGTTTCTGGAAGTCGCCCAACAATCCATACACATTGCTCAGATTTCCCAAAGTCAAGGCTACTTTAGGGTGCTCTGCACCGAAGTGCTGCTCCTTTATCTTCAATGCTCTCTCTTGCATCTCCACCTGTTTCTGGTAGTCGCCCAACTGTCCATGTGCATTGCCAAGATTGTCCAAAGTTCGGGCTACTGCCGGATGCTCTGCACCGAAGTGCTGCTCGTCGATCTTCAATGCTCTCTCCTGCAGTTCCACCTGTTTCCGGTAGTCGCCCAGATCTCCGTACGCACTGCCAAGATTTGTCAAAGTACTGGCTACTTCCGGATGCTCCTTCCCAAGGGTCTCCTCCTGAATTGTCAGCAAGGCCGCAAACAAGTCCCTTGCCTTGTCTGGGAATCCAGTGTGGAAATAAACTGCAGCCAATGAATATGCACTGTTCATGGCCTCCAAACTCTTCTCCCCGAACTGATTCCTGGCAAAGTTGTAGGCAACTTGCCGAAAAGGCAATTCACACCATGCCTGGTGCTCCTGCTCCTCTGCAGTCACTGCAAGCTTTTCGATTTGCGTGAAGGTGCCCTTGGTGATCTCGGTGACACCACCCTCGTCATCAGCACCCGATTGTTTTTCGAAGAGGTGGTCCAGAGAATCTCCGAAGCATTTTCTGCAGAGCTCCGCATCTTCCATCAGGTCCTCCCATCGGACGATCTGCCCAGGTGACCCATCAGCACTCGGCATGTAGATGTGCACCAGCTCGGGCTTTCGCACGTAGCCGAACTCCCAACGACAGGCCTTCGACCTAGGTGACCAGGCGAGGCAAACACATCTCAAGTATTCTCAAGTCACCTTTGCACAAGCAGCTAACATCACATGTGCATAGAAAATTTGTCCAATTTAAGTTCCGAAACTTGAAATAACGCAAACAAAACTTGAAATGTTCGTCATGGGTCAGGTCCCTTGACACTGTTCATGTCCAATTTCCAACTGAATTCTAAATGCCATTCCACATCAAATCACAAAACCCCACACCAACCTCCAATCTATCGGAGCTGAGAAACTTCAAGTAGGCCTCCGTCAGTTGCAAAATCAGAAGTCCATGCCTTGTTTCAACTGCAGCCTTCAAATAGTGCCTAAACCACGGTGGATATTCTCCGGGCTGTCGTGGCTGGTCCAAATCCGAAAAAATCGGATTCCAGCGCTTCTCTTGCCCCTCTTTGATGTGCACCCCCATGCCCAAGGACTTGTCGGTGCAGAAGGTCATGGGTCCTCAAATGCTGAAATAATGAAGTTCAATCACGGAGGCAATTGCGAAATTGATCCAAATATGCGCCTGATGTATCCACGATATATATCCAATACAAAGGAGCTACCTAGACAACTTATGACAACTTAAAAGGCAAGCGTCGGAAGTGCCCTTTGCAAAACACTCCACCCTTCAGTTCCTCAAGGATGAGGTTGTTCTTGCAACTGTCCGGACTGGCAAAGGAGATCAAGAAATCCGCATTTTCTGCCACGGTCTCGCCTTCAGGTTCTCCCCGAGCATCGAAACCGACGCACATCCATTTCTGCTGCTGTCGCAATTTCTCCAGTGCTTCCGTGTCATGCATCATCAGACTGTCAGCCATGTCTTCATCCTCTGCGGCATCTTCTCCCAGGATGTTCTTGGCGATGCCACGGTTGTTGTAGGCCTCCGCAAAGGTCGGATCCAGCTCGATGGCTCGAGAGAAGTGCTGCATGGCTTCCTGGTATCGTCTGTTGCAGAGATGCTCCCAGCCGCGTTGGTTCAGAGTTTCCGCATCCAGATCTTCCAACCGCGGGGTTGCTGCATCTGTTGCGAAAGTGCGATCTGCAACTGCCTGGTCGAACCAAAGCAAACAAACAGAGAATCTCATTGCTAAGAGTTGGACACGACAAAATTCTGAGATGCTAATTGCGCGTCTTTGTGCATGTTTTGCGTACTGTACTTGCTCCAATTGGCCAGGTGGATGTCTTACCTCAACATGACTTCCATCCTACCGTCAACTGCTATGATTGCCATGTTGCGCAACTCGAGCCGTCGGACCCATTATCCCTTTGCCACGTCGCCTGCTCCGATGGCTCCAGACGTTCCAAAGCTTCACCAAGGCGCTGGCGGCGGTCTTCCGGTAAGTTCTGCAAAGGCACTCGATGAGTTCCGGGGACCAAATGGCAACCCAGGGAGGACTTGGGGACGTGGAATGATGGCTAAACAAAATCCTCAAGTACATCATGATACAAGCGATAGATCGTCGCTCATATCATCCATATCATCCATGGGTACTAAAAAACGACTTTGGCTCGACACTGGGGTGACCCCAGTCTTCCCAGTCTTGAGTGAGACAAACAAGCAAGCCCTGCAGGTCACTGCAAAACCCAGTCCAGGGTGTGAAGGTGGCAATTTCAACCTCGCCTCAAACCTTGTTTAACCATCTTAAATCTCAATAAGCCTCAACCCTTGACATCCAAGAGAACCCAAAGTTGAAAGTCCCCATGTCCTGCCACTCAGCCGTCAAATCTTCGCTAGAAGCATTCTGCACATAGCGCCAGGCAGGACTCGACACAGCTCCACCCATTGCGCATCTCCACCCGTTGCGTATGACGGATCGCCACCGCATGTCGATAGCGGCTCTGCTGCCATCAATCGAAAAACGAAAACGGATTTGGTAACATTTTGCTATGTCTTCATTCTTTTGTTTGGATATATAATGCAGAAGATTTATAAAGATTTCAGGTCACAAACCAGTCCAGGGTTGAGCCGATTGCATCATCTCGACACAAACACCCGCAGCGCATGAAACTGCAACTGAACACTTAGACGGTCTGGGACTGAAGACCAAAATTCCCTTGGGATGGAGACAAACGGGTAAACTCATTCGTTCGATGGCAGCCTTGATTAACTGAACTGAGGTGTTTCCCCTCTTTTTGCGCATCTTCATTCATGATCATCCATGGGTAATTGTAGCCTTGATGTCATGTTTGGATCCTGAATGAACTGCATCATCTCAAAGTGAAAGTGGGCCTAGATGGGCTCTACGGGCCCTCCTGCATCATTTGGTGATGGTTTCAACTGGGGGCCCATGATTTTGAACCACACCCATATCTTTGAAAAGCCTTTGGCCTTTTCGCGGGTTGGTCTCTAAGTTGGTAATTGTTTAAATCATGAACAATAAGATCTGTCTATTCTATTCGTTGACAAATGCTATGGAGGGGATGAATTCAAACAATATTTGATGGACCAAACAGGGCGTCACGCTTGTTGAGACCTAGATGCAAACGCTTGCAGTGACAGCATGCATTTGATGTCACCAAGCATGATGTTTGCTCGAGAATGGAGCAAGTTCATGTAAGTTCGATCTGAGGTGAATTCGAGTTAGGACAAGAAAATCTGAGAGAATGCCGCTTTGAGCCTCAGATGCTCCACGGTTTCGCAATCATCAAAATAGAAACCACTGCTCGCGGCGAATCTCAGCAGACGCTTCAGTGCTCTTGTGATCTCTGATGTTATGCCTACGCATTTAGGACAAATCATTCTTTTAGAATTGATGAGCAAGGTTGAGCCATTTTTCAAGAAGCAAACTTGCAGCTGATCTTAAGCCAACTTGAGTTCAGCGGCTCATTGCCTCTATGAAGCAATGGAAATTTCCACAAGTCTGGGTTTCAAACCCATCAGACTCCACCTCTGGGAGACAGAATTGGATCAAGGCCAAGATCAAGGCCATTTCTGTCACCCTGAAAGTCGGCTGATCCGAAAGGCCACGACTCACTCGGCACATCTTCAGTGCCTTCAGTGCACGATTCCCACAAGCCTTGGGCCAAACGTCTGGGCTGCACATTGTGAGGACGTGCTGAACCAAAAAAAACAAACCCTGATGCGTCCGCTGTGCAACGTAGCAAATCTTTCTTGACCATCAATTTTTTAGCCTTTGACGCTCACTCAACATCATGGTTTCATATGTTGTTCCGCAAGCTCAACTTCACCGGAAGATTTTGAAAGTCGCATCTGCACTGCATGTCCGCAAACAGCAGAAACCAATGCCAACACCATGATGGTGAGAACCCGTCCCAGCGAAACACGCACAGGACCCGCCTTGACATCGAGAGACCCATGCTGGACAAGCAGCAACGAGGATCTGCCACAACGACCTGTCTCAGAGATCCAACCAACTCTTCCTGCTTCAGACCGCAGCATGGCCACTGCCATCTATATACTGCTTGGTGGTTTTACCATGCTTTGGGAGACATTTGAAACTATGATATGATCGTATGAGACGCACGCAACCAAAGCTCCCTGTGTATACTTGAATAATCAAACAATTCTACACAATCGATCAAAAGAGTAGATTCGAAATGGTGATCCTATGTCAAGGAGATGAACTTGTTGATCGGAAGCACTTGACTTAATGCACCAAACACAGGTTGCATCTAGTTGTACCTTCCACGGTTCACCACTTGACCAAATCTCTGGAAATTATCGTACATCAAGATCAGAGTGTCAACGAAGCAACCTGGCCTGAACTTTCACGCTCACCTGCCAGTCGACCGGATGGATAATTGTCCGAAGCATTCAAAAACCAACATCCAAGTTGAGGGGCAAGCTGTTTCTGGGCAGACCTTTCCTTCATGGATGTCCTTCCGACTTCCACGAACCTCCCATGGATGATAATGAGAATGGTGCCTGACGCTATTAAATGCTGATGTGGTTGACTTTATTGGATGTCCATCCCATTCCACTTTGACAGACTGTCACCCTCCAACTTCGCCTTGCCATGGTGGTCTCAATCAACTTGATGACTTGACCTGAGCCGTCCAGTCACCTTGAGCCACCTTGAGTCGCTGGATGTCGCAGCTTTCCACACTGAGATCTGTACGGAGCGCTTCCGCCGGCAGGGCATGTTCTTGCACCAGCTCCTCAAAGGGAGAAAAAAGAATATCACAAAAAATAGATTCCGAAAAGGAAATCCGCAGAACGGCTCACACCATTTCCTGCTCAAACCTCGGACTGTGAAGGCTAATAGCTCACTGAAAGCTGGAGTCCTCCACTTGGAAACCCAGCTGCTCCAAGAACTCAGAATTAGCAGGAAACATCAGGAAATCATCAGAGCCAATCGACAAGCCCTTGGCGGTTCTGGGGCCCCAGACGGTTCACGTTTGCTGCGAGAGAAGAGGCTGGATCACCTAGGAACACAGACATCCCTCGCAGTTCCTGACTGAAAAAATTGTGAGATAGTGCCATACACATCCAGAAATGACTTGCTTTGGGACCTTGTGATTCCTGGGAAAACATGAAAGGAATAGGTATTATCCATGAACCGTCCACGAATCACTGACTAACCATCCATGAAGCATCCATTAACTAACTTCCCATCATGCGTATACATGTACAGATGACACCCATTCTTTCTGGCGTGAAACCCGATGGTGGCCAAAAAATTCAATCGAAACTGAGGATAGGTGAACGTTATCAAACCATCTCGCTATGGTTCAAAATCTTGCACCCAGGTATTGATGGAAATCAACGGCCAAATGACACCTGATCGGTTTTGAAGCATGGACCGAATCGCCATATATCAAACCATCCAATTTAACTGGTTGGCGGGTATAAGCCCTAAAAAGCATATTAGTCAATCAACGAACCGAACATTCCAAATACTTCCAAATATTATAGGGAAAAAATGTTTTAACAAAACCAACAAAACAGTTTGGTCCACAACTCTGGCTGGCGAAGCTTGTGACGCATCCGCTGAGCCTCGTGCTTGGAGCCGTGGGATCACGTCCATGTGGTCAAAAGTCCGAGAGAACAGCCTCCTTCTACTTGTCAGTGTGAAACCTTTGGTAGTCATGGCCTCTGTAAGTCTGCAGACCCGGTTTGAACTCCGGTGAACGGATTGTGCTCAACCAGAGATCATTCAGCTGTTGGCCTGGAATCTGAGAGGCAGATGTTTTTGCAGGGTCTGAGGCCTGCAAGGACGAATATCTCCAAAACCTAGCTCTCTACGTTCTCTGCCAGTTGCAAACAAATTTCGCCGAATCTTCCAGCTAGTTCCACCCCTAAAGACAACTGAAATTGGCAAAAAAAACACTTGCAAATGCCTCTGTTTTTGCCGACTGCACTGTACTGTACCCAGATGACTGAGCCGAAAATCACAACGCGACAGAAAAAAAATTGACAACGAGACCACGAGTGTGCTTTCGGTCAACCCTGCGATATGCCTTGCTAGAAGAACTGACAACAAATGTATAAGGTATGCAAGTTGCAACTTCTCTCTCTATCTCTCTCTTGCAGAAAGTCACCCAAGTCTGGATTTGTGCGGAGGCGGCTCAGGTGCACATTAGATGTACAAAATAGCCTTGTGAGAATACCATTTTGAAAGCAAAGATCGAAACTGTATTGGCTCATCATTGGTCATGGCTCTACTGGTTCTTCCTTTCACTTCCTGCTCTGTTGGGACGATAGTCAATCACTTTGGATCAACTGCAGCAGCAGCCTGTTCCCTGGCGAGGCATGTCCCCGTGACTCGGAAGATGGTAAGGTGGAAGCGTGTGGGAGATTTCACCCCCCGGCCCGAACCAAATATCCCTTTCGGTAAAAATCGGTTCTCCCCCATTACAAGCATCATAACCAGTGTGACAATGTGTGATAGTGGTTCATAACCATTGGCTAGTAGTGGATATAGCGTCTCATAAAGGTTGAGCGAACGTTAGGGAGAAATGCGCACGGTCGGCATGGTGCAAAGTTGAACAGTTGGCGCCGACTGGTTGGCGTACTGGCTCCACTTCAGGGAATCATGGATCACTCGTGCCATTTCAACCGGGAAACCTTCAGGATCAAACGGGCATGATCTTTCAGCACGAACAAAAAAACTCATCAGTGTTGAAAGACGTACAGTTCTGTAGTCGCATTTTCGCGTTGGCAATCATGAGGATTGGATGTGACAGTATATGCCTTCATCATCCCTGAACGAAGATAAAACCAAGGTATCATGACAGATCCTGACAAGTGTTGCTGGTCAACGTGCGATGTCTCTAGCCCTGGACATCCACTTGATCGCTGCTAGAAATCTAAAGAACATCTCAAAACCCTTCAAAAAGCCTCATGTGCTGTTTACCTATCCTATACATTATCTTGGTGTCAGGATTGACAAAGCGCTGGCCCACACAATCAAGGATCTCCCGGGTTTGAATATACAGGAAATGTCAAGAACACAAACAATCAAGCATCTCCACAGTGGCCACAACACGTTTTCCATCCCTTTCCTTCCGATATTTGATCGTTTGCCAGATCGACGTCAAGGTCGGATCCACATATTCAAACTGCAGCTTGGAAGTGACGGTGAAGGTTTCCTTAAGCTGATCTATCTCCAGGATATCCACACCACTGAAATTGGCCAAAAACCATTTCAAATGCCACTGCTTTGTGCTGTACCCGGCTGAGTGAGCCGAAAATCGCAACGTGCAACCGACCCTACTGACAGAAAAGAATGGAAAACAAGGCCACGAGCGTGCTTTCGGTCATCAACCCTGCGAATCCCTGTGATACGTCTTGCTAGAAGAATCGATAGCAAACGTACCCTCTTTTAAGGTATGCAAATTGCAACTTCTCTCTCTCTCTCTCTCTCTTGCAGGAAGTCACCCGGTGCACATTAGATGTGCAAAATAGCCTTGTGAAAATACCATTTTGGATGCAAAGATCGAAACTGTCTTTGCTCATCATTGGTCATGGCTCTGCTGGCTCTACTTCCTTTCACTTCCTGCTCTGTCGGGACCTGACAGTCAATCACTTTGGATCAACTGCAGCAGCAGCCTGTTCCCTGGCGAGGCATGTCCCCGTGACTCGGAAGATGGTACAGTGGAAGCATGTGGGAGATTTCACCCCCCGGCCCGAACCAAATATCCGTTGTGGTAAAGATGGGTTCTCCCCCACTACAATCATAACCAGTGTGACAATGTGTGATAGTGGTTCATAACCATTGGCTAGTAGTGGATATAGCGTCTCATAAAGGTTGAGCGAACGTTAGGGAGAAATGCGCACGGTCGGCATGGTGCAAAGTTGAACAGTTGGCGCCGACTGGTTGGCGTACTGGCTCCACTTCAGGGAATCATGGATCACTCGTGCCATTTCAACCGGGAAACCTTCAGGATCAAACGGGCATGATCTTTCAGCACGAACAAAAAAACTCATCAGTGTTGAAAGACGTACAGTTCTGTAGTCGCATTTTCGCGTTGGCAATCATGAGGATTGGATGTGACAGTATATGACTTCATCATCCCTGAACGAAGATAAAACCAAGGTATCATGACAGAGCCTGACAAGTGTTGCTGGTCAACGTGCGATGTCTCTAGCCCTGGACATCCACTTGATTGCTGCTAGAAATCTAAAGAACATCTCAAAACCCTTCAAAGCCTCATGTGCTGTTTACCTATCCTACATTATCTTGCTGTCAGGATTGACAAAGCGCTGGCCCAAACAATCAAGGATCTCCCGGGTTTGAATATACTGGAAATGTCAAGAACACAAACAATCGCATACTCACATAGGCATGTCAGAACATTTTGATGAAATGGCTTGAATCCGAAAAGTTGTTCTTTGCAACATCAAGAACTGGACACGGCCAAAAGTCATAAATGCAAATGCATCTGAAGCTGATGATAACCAGCCACGACTGTATCTTTAGAACTGCACAAACCAGAGATGTACACCACTAGACTGGCCATCAAACATCACAAACCATCCTGATGGCCTTCCACCCACTCCAAGATTCGCACTCCAAAATCCTTCAAAAAGAATACTACACCAAAGTATTGACTTAAACGCAGCTTCTTGCCCCATCTTGCCACCCAGCTCATCGCAACCAAGTTGCTTCTGCTGGTGGGTTCTCTCCAGTCAATGCGAGGGCCTCCCGAAATTCACAACATCAAGTTCACAAATGAAGAAGATTCCCAACACCATCTACTTTTTTCCCTCAAGCTGCGTGTTCCTAAGTGGAGGTCGACAAGTTCTATTTCTTGGAAAGGCATGGAAAGGCATGTTCCAACTGTCTGCAGATATTTTCAGATTGTGGACTGAGATGGACTGAGATGATTGCAGTGATGGAGAGTCACCCAAACCTCCTGGAATGTCATGAGGTGTTGAAGAACACCCTTGCAACGGCCCCCTACATTTCGGGCTAAACAGCGCATAGAACGTTGAAGTCTGTACGCCACCCAACCATATCCATCCATATCCCACCTCTTGAAGTGCAGGTCTGATGGCTTGGTTGGCGCCCCCAGCCTTCAAGATACTGGCAGAGACAACTTTAATAAATTTACTGAAAGAACATCAAATCTGTATAAGAATTGTCCCTTCTTGCGATTCCCAAAACCCTCCGGATTCATCATAATTCACAAATAAAAAACTGGCATTGGATAGTCATAAAAAGGAAGAAGAAGCTGCGCATACCCGCAACATCCTGAAACAAATTGATTTTACAAGCTGTCACCTTGCCCTTCAAACCTATCCCTCAGTTTCTCCTCCAAGACTTTGCATAAGTGAGAAATGAAAATGGTTGCCGCCTTCGCATCAAACCAGTTTCGACAACATTGGACAACAAAAAATGCTTCCACAAAAAAAGTGGTCGACTACTCGCTGCTGAGACCGAGGCCGTCGCTGCCTCAATCTCTGCCAGCAGCCGCCGCGCTTTTTCTGCATAGGGGTGCCCATGCAGTTCGAAGATCTTCAGCGCACGAGCCACCACCTCCCTGGCCCGGCCAAGGTCTCTGAGGTTTCTGTAGGCGTTGCCAAGATTTCCCAAAGTCTTGGCTACTTCCGGATGGTCTGCACCGAAGTGCTGCTCTTGGATCTTCAATGCTCTTTCCTGCATTTCCACCTTTTTCCGGTAGTCGCCAAGATCTCCATACGCATTGCCAAGATTTCCCAAAGTTGTGGCTACTCGCGGATGCTCTGCACCGAAGTGCTGCTCTTCGATCTTCAATGCTCTCTCCTGCAGCTCCACCTTTTTTTGGTAGTTGCCCAGATTTCCATGCGCATTGCCAAGATTTGTCAAAGTCGCAGATACCTCCGGATGCTCTGCACCGAAGTGCTGCTCTTCGATCTTCAATGCTCTCTCCTGCAGCTCCACCTTTTTTTGGTAGTTGCCCAGATTTCCATGCGCATTGCCAAGATTTGTCAAAGTCGCAGATACCTCCGGATGCTCTGCACCGAAGTGCTGCTCTTCGATCTTCAATGCTCTCTCCTGCAGTTCCACCTGTTCCCGCCAGTAGCCCAGATATCCATACGCATTGCCAAGATTGTTCAAAGTCTTGGCTACTCGCGGATGCTCTGCACCGAAGTGCTGCTCTTGGATCTTCAATGCTCTCTCCTCCAGTTCCACCTTTTTCCTGTTGTCGCCCAACGATCCATATGCAATGCCAAGATTTCCCAAAATCATGGCTACTCGCGGATGCTCTGCACCGAAGTGCTGCTCTTCGATCTTCAATGCTCTCTCCTGCAGCTCCACCTTTTTTTGGTAGTTGCCCAATGCTCCATGCGCATTGCCAAGATTTGTCAAAGTCGCAGATACCTCCGGATGCTCTGCACCGAAGTGCTGCTCGTCGATCTTCAATGCTCTCTCCTGCAGCTCCACCTTTTTTTGGTAGTTGCCCAATGCTCCATGCGCATTGCCAAGATTTGTCAAAGTCGCAGATACCTCCGGATGCTCTGCACCGAAGTGCTGCTCTTGGATCTTCAAGGCTTTCTCCTGCCGGTCCATCTGCTTCTGGTAGTCGCCCAACCTTCCATATGCATTGCCAAGATTTGTTAAAGTAATGGCTTCCTGCAGATACTCTGCACCGAAGTGCTGCTCGTTGATCTTCAATGCTCTCTCCTGCAGTTCCACCTGTTCCCGCCAGTCGCCCAGATATCCATACGCATTGCCAAGATTTGTCAAAGTCTTGGCTACTTCTGGATGCTCTGCACCGAAGTGCTGCTCGTCGATATTCAAGGCTCTTTCCTGCAGTTCCACCTGTTTCCGGTAGTCGCCCAACACTCCATACGCATTGCCAAGGTTTCTCAAAGTACCGGCTACTTTCTGATGCTGCTTGCCAAGGGTCTCCTCCTGAATCGCCAGCAACTCCTCAAGCAAGTCCCTTCCCTTGTCTGGGAATCCAGTATGATAATAGACATTGGCCAATGAAGCTGCACTAATCATGGCCTGCGAACTCTTCTCTCCAAATTCACAACTGGCAAAGTTGTAGGCAAGTTGCCGAAAAGGCAATTCGCACCATGCTTGGTGCTCCTGCTCCTCTGCAGTCACTGCAAACTTCTCAATTCGCGCGAAAGTGCCCTGAGTGGCATCGCTCTCATCATCAGCACCCGATGTGTTGTCGAAGAGGTGGTTCAAAGAATCTCCGAAGAGTTTTCTGCAAAGCTCCGCATCTTCCATCAGGTCCTGCCATCGGACGATCTGCCCGGGTGACCCATCAGCACTCCGTATGTAGACGTGCACCCGCTCGGGCTTGCGCACATAGCCGAACTCCCAACGACAGGCCTTGGACCTAGGTTACTAGGTGGGGCAAACAGGCAAACACACATTTCAAGCATTCCCAAATCACCTTCGCACAAACAGAAAAATGAAGCCATTCAAAAATGACATGTTCGTCAGGCGCAAGGGGGGCCAAAACAATCGAGACAATCGATTGTCTAGTTTCCAACTAGGCTTTCAATTCTCAATTCAACTAATCCTAAAACCCCAAATCAACCTCAACTTTATCTGGGCTGAGAAACTTCAAGTAGGCCTCCGTCAGTTGCAAAATCAGAAGTCCATGCCTGGTTTCATCTGCAGCCTGCTTGTAATGCCGAAACCACCCTGGATACTCTCCGGGCTGTCGTGGCTGGTCCAGATCCGAAAAAATCGGATTCCAGCGATTCGACTTCCCACCCTCGTTGATGTGCATTCCCATGCCCAAGGACTTGTCGGTGCAGAAGGTCACAGGACCTCACATGGTGCAGCAATGAAGTTCAAGTAAGCAGGCAATTGTGAAATTGATCCAAATATGGGCCTGATGTATCATGTATCCACAATATTTCCAATACAAAGGAGCTACCTATGTTACTATATTCATAATATCCACAATATTCTCAACGCAAAGGAGCTGCCTAGGCCTAGACAACTTCATCACAGGCAAGCGTCGGACGTGCCCTTTGGAAGAGACTCCACTCTTCAGTTCCTGCAGGATTTGGTTGTTCTTGTGACTGTCCGGACTGGCAAAGGAGATCAAGAAATCTGCATTTTCTGCCACAGTCTCCCCTTGAGGTTCTCCCCGAGCACCGAAACCGATGCACATCCACTTCCGCTGCTGTCGCAATTTCATTTGTTCCGCCACATCGTGCATGGTCAGACTGTCAGCCTTGGCTTCATCCTCTGCGGCATCTTCTCCCACAATTTTGAGTGCGATGCCACGGTTGTTGTAGGCCTCTGCGAAGGTCGGATCCAGCTCGATGGCTCGAGAGAAGTTCTGTATGGCCTCCTGGTAGCGTCTGCCGCAGAGATGCTCCCAGCCGCTCTTGTTCAAGGCCTTGGCATCTTCTGCCTGGCAGAAGGCAGCTGCCCCTATCAAGATATCACAAGTCTAATGACGATGTTCAATTCAAAATCTGGGTGCCAGAAAAGTATCCAGGCAAGGGACTTCTTATTCACATGAGGATTCTGACATATCCTCATGGGAAATGATGAATGTCACTCTCGCGACCTTTTTAAGATCTGAGTGCTTCTCAACTCTTGACATACAAAGCCTAGACCATGCCTGCATAGCTCCAATTCACCTGGTTTTCCGAGCGAATCAAACGGACGGTCCAAATGCTCACATGTCCATAGAGTTCAGCTGGATGAATCGAGAAATTGCAAGGAAAAAACTCATTGAACGTATGGACCATCTGGAGTGACATCACTGTGACAGCACCATTTTGAGCATGAATCTACTTGGAAAAACCATGAAAAACCTCAGCGTGTCAAGCATGTTGCCTTCCATCCAAACAGTTGGATGACTCTCGATGGCCGGAATGAACACCTGCAGTCTCTCCTTTTTCGACATCCGATGTGTTTCATTTTGTTTCCACAGCGTGAAGCAATCCCCACCTTGAAGCCGGCTGCATATCCATGACGCTGGGCGGCACCCTCGAATTTTTGCGCGCCGATCTTCTTATAATATTTGCCACAAATGATTCCTGTGAACTCTGGTGAATTCTGGCCATTCGTAGTCCAAATTCCGTCGGAAAATGAAGTTTTTGATAGTCCAACGGGTGCATGCACGAAGCTGAAAGATAAAAGGCTACACTGCCAGAGTGTCACCTCATACCCATGGACCTCAACAGGAAACATCACGAAGACCTTAGTGCGTAGTAGAAATTGATTATAGTATGAACCCTCTGTCTTTTGAGTCTAATTGTTTGTGGCTTGGTTTGCTTTTCACATCGACAACGATGAGCTAAAAACCCAGGCGTCAGCGGTTCCACATCAAAACTTTCGCGTAGAAGGCAACTGCCACTAAACCAACATCCGTATGACTTCGACTGTAAAGTTGACTTCCATGGGTCCGTCGCACCATTTTTGGGTTGAATCGGTTTTCGTTGCGTTGTTATGGTGCTCCGAGACATTTACGTGGACAAGCCGACCCAAGTGTGCGAGAAATCGAACGAGGATCAAACACCAGCCAGGAAGCTTTACCATGAACTGACAGCTGCCACGCGGCCTCTTCAATCAAAAAGTGTTCTCTCTCACCCTCTCTCTCTCTCTCTCTCTCTCTCTCTGGCTGGAAGTCAATCAAACTTCCAGCTGTATGGATGTTGTTTGAATACGTTTGGATTTGTATCTTGCTGTATCTGATATACGCATCACACACTACACCAGACTATATTTATTGTGAAAAGATTGGCAAAAGACACAGCACGTAGCGCTCTTTTTATCTTGAACCAAATATGTCCGAGTGGCACATGTCTTTTACATGACCCTGTGCTGGACGGCTGTCAGTGCCTAGCAAACTGGATTCCCTCTAAGGACGCGCAATGAATTGCGCATGTCTACCACTGTTTGTTAGTAGGAGCCATAAGGCTACTCAACCTTTTTGTGTGGGACTTGTAGCGTTGAATTCATACCTCCATAGGAATGTTGGTGACACATATAGCAAGTGGTAGGTTTTTCTGAATTTATTCTTCTCCCCCTTCTCATGGTTCGGAGCTTGACTACGGAGTCTGAGCTCTTGAAGAAATTCCTGAAGTGATATTCAGAAAATTCAGCGCTTCCTGCGCCACTTATGCGGTTCCAGCGATTTCGTGAATGGGTCTGCTCTCTGTAAAGCAGTTTTGGTGTACTGCAATCTGATTTGTGGGTCCTCGAAAAGTTCATACAAGGATGGCAAGTTGATCGATAGGTCGACTCAACACAAGCTGAAAGAGGTCCATCATTGGAACGCCTTCTCCGAAAACACCACTATCAAGGCTGATGGTTTCTGCCTCGCAGGTTGATCTGGCCGTAGCACCTTGACGCTTTGATCCCCAACACAATGGCCAAAAGGAATTGGGTCCCTCCAACGTTAGGTACATACCTGATGTGGATTTCACGTCATCGATGCTTGACGCATGATCGGCATCTGTGTACAGGCATAGCTTCAAGGCTTCAGGTTCATCTCGAATGTATCCTTCCAGCATGTAACCAGTTGAACTCTTCAAATAACTCATCAGCCTAAACAACCAACGGTCATCTGCACGAGACCACTTTGTGATTCTTCGTGTCAACACTGATATAGCACGCATGAGGTCTGGCCGGGCGAGCAAGACGAGCACACCATAGGGATTTTCATGAGAACCTTTGACGCATCACTGGACATCTCACCTCGAACCTCAAAGTCACTATCAACCAAGGATCCTTCTGGCAAGTATGGGTTGTTGAGAACACAACCGCTCAACTCTTCGTAAGCGACACAAGCATTCTTGACGAAGTCCGTCATATCCATTTTTACAGATGCACCATGTTCATCTCTCTCTACGATATGCTGCCTACCCAAGACTCTGTTCAGGAGTAGGATCTTCAATCTCGATGTGTTTGCGAACCATTTCCCAGAAACCAGCATGTTTCTCTTCTGGGCCACTCAATATCACGTCGTCAACGTACAGAGTTAGCAATAGTCCGGATTCTTGCATGAATTATGTCGATTGGAATGTATCTGAGCAACGGGTTGATCCAATTTGCTTCATCATAGCTTTGAATCTTTGGTCCCAATGATAACCAGCCTCTGGATGTCCGTAAAGACTCTTCCAAAGTCTTACGCATGGTCGATGTATCCCTCGAAACTCCTCCGGCACCAACTCTATAGGTAGTTCAACCCAAGTGGGAACTTTGGCGTTGAGAAAGTTTTGGGTGTATGCACGAACGACGTCACTCTGTGTAGTGATGTGCCCCCTTAAACTTCCATACGCTAAGTTTGCGTTGATGCCTGCAATCCCCGAAGGGTTCACTTTGGCTTCCTGCAGTACTGCGATGTTGTTATCCTGGTCACGGACGTCGTCGCCCCGAAAGACTATACGGGCTTTCAACCGACGGAGCTCTGGTGTCTCCCAGTGCTTGACACTGAGAATTGTCATCAAACGCCCTACATGCATCGGCTGTTTGCTCTTCATCAGTTCTTCCCTGGGTACAACCTTACTGTAATCCCATGTCTTGTTTTCCAAGATCCCAGCTAGCCCCTTAGCAATCGCATCTTCCCATCCAGGGTGATTACACCAGTTCTTACGCTCTAAGAGCAAGTGTATTCCTGCGTGCACTGTTGGAAAACTAGGCATGTTAGGATTGCGCGCGGCTTCGCTCATTGGCCGGGCCGGAAGGCCACTGACCGTGGGTGAATTGCGTTGCACTGGGATGACAGGAACCGCGTCCACTTTGGTTGGATAAAAACATTCGCTGATTGTCCTAGCCATGCTGATCGGATAAAACGCAGTCTTTGGAGTTTCACTTCCCTTTGCACGGTCATGGTGAAATCCTTTGGGGCGTTGGCAGCGACATTTGTTGAGATTGTACGCAAGACGATAATTGGATGTTACTATACGCCACGGCTTAAGCATTGGGTTTCCCTTACTGCTTTTCAGTCCGAAGTCACAAACATGACACTCCGCCAAGTACAAGCCATTTCTTTGAATGAACGCTGTGAGTTCTGGCAACAGCCATCCCTTTGCGCCCTTCGGCCACTCGAAGGCGATGCGCCCTCCTGCCTTGAGAACATTCTCTGCTGTCTCAATGAAGCTTTGCAAATGTTTCCTAGAGATATTTCTCCTTTGTTTCAGCTTCTTGGCCAAAGGTTTTCCGTATCTTGCTACATTCACCGACTGCCATTTACTCCAAGGATCGCACGGTAGCGATTCCCAAAGGTTTATAACAAGGGAACTGCGAAATCAGCTTGTTCAGTGATGCAATCTCTTCTGGGTCTGTAAGATCATTTTGGGACTTTGTCAACCGGAAATGGTCTATTCCTCGTTCAGCATTTGCTTGGCCAAGAGTCGAATTGTCTGAACAACAAAATTCAAACATGGTAGGCGCCCCCTTCTTCGCTGTTTTCTGGCATTTGAATGGCTCACCGTCTCAACCTTGGATAGCATAGATTTTAATGAGGCGACCTGATCTCGATCAAGATCCTGCAACATGAACTCAACGGCTGATTCTCCTCTCAGAAGGTCAGGTTTTGATTTTGCGTTGCGCACTGCTGCTTGAACTGAAGCTCTCTTTGGATCCAATGGTTCCTTCGGGAAAAACCAAGTCTTACCAACCCAACTTCTAGAGCTGATACGTTGATACGGTGAGACTTGCCAATCATCAGCGCGCATTGAAACTCTGTTCTTGCATTTCCATTCAGTTACTCTTTTCGCTGAAATTGCATCACCTCCGAATGGACAGTCATTTCCAACTGGCGCGAATAACCTCTTTCTGGGTCTATTGTGTATCTTACACCATGCCCCCTTGTCTTAATCATACTCCCAATAATCTCCCAAGTTTTCGGTATCCGTACTGGCCTTAGCTTTAGCGGCTCCAGCTGGCAACTCCTTAGCCTTTCTTTTGGCTTCATCGGATTCGTGAACGGCTTCCATGAGGTTCTCGAAGTCTGGGAGTTCCGGCCCCCTTGAAGGTTCTGAAAGAATTTTCGGTTTATCCTCCAACGCCAGAATTTTCTTTTTCTCCTCAGCTTCGGTTTTTGCCTTCTTGCTTTCTTCTTCAAGCAACAACCTGAACCTTTCACGACACGCATCTGAGCGCTTCACTCCTTCAGCTATGCGTTCACAACCCTTGCAACCAACCGTCTTACCGAATTTAATGGCCCTTTCAAGAGTGATGTAGGTCCTCCTGACTCTGGATGGGGTCTTTGGCGCGCCTTCCTCGAATGGCAATGCAATCTTGGGCAACTCACCTGAACCTCCTTCATCCCGGGCCTTTGCTGCCTCGTACATAGGGAAAACTATTTTGTCAGGAACAACCATCTCTTCCATGTGAACTTGGATCGGTCTACCACAACCGTTAGCATTGGTACTAAGACTTTCATAATCCAACACATTATGGACCTTTTTGCGCACGTACCCCGCATCAATCCTCCATCCTGCAAAAATCCCCGGTGCGGTACGCGGTTCAAATGCTGGCTTCAAATTATGCTTTGCTGGCTTATAATACACAAGTGCTCCTAGCGGGATTCTCAACCCTTCGAATGGATTTCCATTGTTGGCCGCTTCGTGACAATTCAGTCCCGTTTTTGGATCTCTTAGCATCATCTGTCTCATTAAGATGGATCGCTGCTAGGGTTGTGAAACTTTTCGCAACACAAAAGTACTCCATGGACCTGGGCCAAAGTTCGTGACTAAAGCCTGCTGCCAAGTGACATGCCCTAACTCCTTCCTTCAATCGACGAATGTTGCTTTCGAGTTTGGCATTATGAAATGCATCATTGGGAATTGCTTCATCGGGCAACCAATCTAGAGCTTTTACCGCTTCGGTCAATTCTTTTGCAGCGTCAGATTTTACAACACACAATGCTTTACCCTGTACCTTGGCACCACCGAATTTGCGAAGGCAAGCAATGTTGTTTTCGATCGTCCTTTGAGTCTGAGGGAAAGCTTGGTAGCAACCGCTGAACTCATCAAAACAAATCAAACATGCTTGTTCTCCCTCTGATCCCTTTTGAAGGTCACTACCCATGATCAAGTGGTCTACTCTGATCTGGTGTCCATAATGGAGCGGTGGTGCCTCATCGGGGTCAGGGTCTCCTCGCTTCCTATGGTACCTTGCAGTCATCTTCGCTCGCATGCAAACTTCGCAGCTTCTACTTTTAGGATAGCGAGTTAACTGTTGATTTGCACTGATCTCCTCAACTTCGTCGTCTGACGATGGAGGACCCTTGCAACTAGGATCGGACGCTAACACCAATTCACCTCCAGTTGCAGGGTCTTCCTTTGGAACATCTTCTGCTACGGATGGGGTGTAATCACTACCTACTTCTGGATCGCCTTCCAACAATCTCTCATCTACATCCCTTGTCAACACTTCACCGGGAGGCACATCGCTTTCGGGCGGAGCCGGCAAAGGCTTCTCACCCTCGATCTCTGCGCTCTCGGACGGAGCCGGCACAGGCTTCTCGCCCTCTCTCAGCGCAGCGTCTCCTACTGGATCACTGGATGAAGCTGCTGGTTTCAATGGGTCATCAACTGCTGGCATTGCTAAGCATTCGACTGTTTCAGCTAAAATTGGAACATTCTGCTCAACTCTATCCACATAGATTTTTGCACTCTCAGGACAGTGAAATGTCACGTCTGCCAACCGATGGGATTTCACAAAGAATGGCAATTGATTCGGGAACCAAACCCATGCTCTACCTTGCTCATTGGCCTGTTGACCAAGTGAAAGTGCTGCTGGACAATCTTTCAACACGTAAAAGATCCCTTCCCCAGACAAACTTCCCTTCAACTTGATAGCCTTTGTACTCAGACGCAACCCTCCACCAGCGGCGAACTTCAACTGTTCAGGGTCTTCAGCTACATAATGATTCCATGGCTCTGGCATGTCTTCTGATGAAATCAAATTCCTACCTGCTCCGGAATCAACCAAAAACTCCTGATGGAAACTGCTGGGTTCACACTCTGCGGCGATAGCTGCGAAGCACTTGATGGCCTTTTCAAACATTCTTGGGCATGAGAACATCTTGCCTCTTTGGTCCTTCTTGCTTGGTTTGCAACGCTTACCCAACTTCACAACATTCGACTCTTCGATGAACTCCCTCCATGTCCTGTTGTTGACCGCCCCAAAATCGGAGCCTTCTCCCCCGCTCCTGATTGAGCAACACTCTTCCTCCACGACATGGCGGCACGGAGCCGAAAGGCTAGTCGCACCCTCTGTTCCTAGGATGGTTGTGGCTGCTACTGCACCTGAAACGATGTGAGCTGCTCCTGCATGCGACGTGGTCAATGCTTTCGGCTTAGGACCTTTGTAGAGATTGTTCTTGTCATGCAAGTACGGACACTTGTCACCCTTTGCGCATGCTGAATATGCGAAGTACATACATGGGTCTTTCTTCTTGTCCTCTTTTGATGGCTTCGTGGATGAGCTGGCTGAGGGCTTCTCTGTGCCCTTGCCCTTGGACTTGCCTTTTGACTGTCCCGGGGCTGCGGCAACGGATGCATCAGCGGCCTCTGAAGTCTTCTTCTCCTTCTTTGGCTTTTCTGTTTTTTTTTTTGCCTCTTTGTTAGATTTGTCTTCTTTAGTCTTTGTTGGTTTCTCTTTCTTGGGTTTGTATGGCTTAGCATCATCTGTTTTGGCTGCATTGGCATTCACCTTATGACCACCTGAAGATTGTAAAGCCTTCTCAACATGTCCGGTGTTTTCATCCAACTGGTCAATCTCAATTGCTTCTTCCATCTTTTCAAAAAGCGAATTCCACGTTCTCTTTGACGAACCAACCCTGGCTTCCCTGAATTTATCAATGGCCAGCGTCAGTTTTGGATGACTTTTCAAGTTTTCAAAAAGCAATGATCTCAACGCTTGGTCGGATGGCATGTCGGCTTGTTCCAAGGATCCTGCAATGTAATCGAATTTCGACTTTAAAGTCAATCAACGACTTGACGCTGGTTCCCTCCAACTTCAGTGCCAACAAGTGATGCTGCGACAACGACGCACCTCTATCCTTGTCCAACTTGAACTTCTGAAAGACCGTCCATAACAACGATCTACCTGATGGTTTTCGGCCACGTTTCTGATACGATTCCTGCACTGTCTGAAAGTCCAATGAGAAACGGGCACCCCTTGAGGATTCCAACAGCTTGTGTCCGATGATTCGATCCAGGATTGGGAATTGTCCCGGGATGATCTCACTTGCTTGGGTTGCACGGTTGCAAACGGAAATCCATGCGAAGATCTGGGATTCATCCTTCTTGGCCCACTGCTGAATAGATGCTGTTCCTATACCCCCTTGCTTCGGCAGCATTTTTGGGAATCATTGGAAACTTCATAGCATCATACCCTTTACTTTTACTCTCATGTATTTTTTCTCAAACTTACGCGGATCTTGATCATCACCCGAAGATCTAGAGCCATTGGAAGATCCTGGGGGACCGTTCGAACCACCACCACTAGAGTTTCCAGGACTTCCTCCACCACCCTTCGGTTTGGACGATGAAGACGAGCTGGAATTACTCTTCTGCGAAACTGCGGATGGAGATCTCGAAACACGTTGTTCCAACTTCTCTAACATGGTTCTCATCTCTTGGATGGCCGTCTCAACCGATTGCTTGGACTTCACCTCATGTTTGGGCATTCCCTTTGAACTTCCCGCGCCATTACCAGCTTCAACGATGGCTTGGGCCGGTTGCCTCATAGCTGTGCTTCTGTTGTTCAGGGCTTGAAGCCATCCCGTCAAATCACTGATCAAGGTATCCCTTTCATCCAACATCCTCTGAGCTTTAAGCATTGTGTCTTGCTTTTCATCAATCAGCATCTGAACTCTTTTAGTCAGCATTTCTCTCTCGTCCATCAATGATCTGGTATCCCCTTCAAGAACATCTTGATTGGTCATCAAACTCTGAACTCTATTCGCGAGGGTTTCCTTTTCTTCCACTAAGGATTGCACAGTGTTCTCAAAGCCGTCTTGATTGTTCGACATCCCTTGGACCATCTGTGCTAGGTTATCCCTCTCAGCGGTCAACTCGGAAATCCTACCTTCCAAGTATGCGATCCTCCTTTTAGCTTCAGCTTCAACCATGGCTACTTCGGCTTTAGCCCTGTTCCTAAGTTCTGTTGAAGATTCGGCTGCACGTTTGCGGATGTGCTCAATCTGGGTTTGAGCATCACTTGCATTCTGCTTAGCCTCAGCCTCAACCTTCTGAATGTATGTTAAAGCTTCTGCTTTTACAGCCTCTTGGGCTTGGATCACAGCTTGGTTGGCTTCATCCCTCATCTGATCCCTTGATTGGTTCAAAGCTTCCTGGGCTTGAGAGATTATGGAAACTCGGTTCTGTTCCACTACATGATGAGCCTGCGCAACAAGCAATGGATCCAGAGACACATTAAGCTCCTGCCTAACATTGGTTTGATACTGACGCTGATGGTACTCTTGTTTGAGGTTGTTCTGTTGAGCGAAGTTTGCCCCTTCTGGAGTTCATTGGGACTACTAGACCATGACTTCCTGGACTTTGAATGAATTGTTATAATGTCCCATCAGGACTCTGTCTCAACTGTTGATGATCATCACCCCCAATTGCTTGCATTGTTCCCTGGAGCTGGTGCCCAACGGTAACACAGCATTTGGGTCTTCTGCCAGTGGAGCCTAAAGGCTTCGCACCAACCCTTTGAGTTTCTGGGGTCGACATTGAAGATTCTGATGGTGTTACAATCTGTACCTTGGTGGTACCAGCTGAAACTTTCAAATCTGATCTACTCCTGTCAGCTGATTCTGATCATCAGAATGACATCTCCTCACCTTCTTCGCTCTTGATTTTCACGCCAATTCGGAACGGCCAACTCCACCTGTTCACAAATCACGTCAAAGCAGTCCTCCAGGAATTGCTTCACGCAATGCGACCTCACTGCCGATGGTTTCTTCCTCAGCTTGAGATGAACAGTGTAAAGTACTTCAGCGCACTCCGAGACGATCTCAGCGTTGTCGTCAACGAGAATTGTTGGTGTTAACCTTTGACACAAACTCTCGATTGTTCGCAACTTTTGAGGCCCACACTTCTGCCGTGTAATTGTAATGAACGAAACCAAGGAATTCAAGCCGCGAGTGTTACCACAAGCTTCAAGGAGATTCGTAAGATTGCGTTCTGAGCCCGAGATGAAAGAACAAACGGCGATTACAAGTCTGTTTTGGTATCGATCCTTCAACTTCTGAAGCAGCTCCAGGTTCTCTTCAGGGATCTTCTGAATGGCTTCCGCACTCGCCGTCCGAGACCTGCTAAGCGTCTGATGCCAATCCAAAACAAGCAACACCTTTCCCTCCGGCGGGTACTCAGTGTAAATGCCACAGGTTCCCCTAAACCCACGTGTCCTCAGTACAAGAGATGGCTTCTCTGTCGGGTCCCAACAATACAAGGTCGCTGAATCCGGCAAGAGAACTGTAGGTTTAAGTTGCTGTTGCTGCGGCGGCTTCGGATCTGCTTTCTTCAACTCCACTTTGCTCGTTGAAGATGACGCGTCAGGCGCCTTCGCCAATGATCCCCTCTTCGGTGGAGGCGCCTTCGGAGACGCTTTGCTCGATGACGAAGATGCACCTGATGCCTTTGCCGCTGGAAGCGGTACCAATGCCAATGGTTCCCTCTGCGGAGGCGGAAACAATGGTTGGCGAGGAACAAATGAAACCGAGTACGCTTTAGGCTCCTGAGTTCGGATCACAGGCTCACGGGCCACACTGCCCTTCGGAGCAACGCTCGATTTCGGCTCAGTCCTCTGCCTGACCACAGGAGGCTCCTCTGCCTCTGACTCCGAAGAAATCCAGACTGCCTCTTCAGCCTGCGCGAGGACCTCGAAGCGAACACTGGCCCGACTCTCCGAAATGTACTCAGACCCACCGTCAAGGATCCAAGGGAACGCGTTTGACAATACCCTTCTCTGTAAACCAGTGCGAAGAAATGTCAACTTCTGAGATTGCCCCCTCTTACCACAGCGATGCCAATCAATTGCTCGCCAGGGAGTACCGCCGGGTTCAGATGGATCCGACGAACCTCCCTCTGCAGGTTCCTCTGCAGAAATGGCGAACAGCCAATATACAGCAAAAAGCCAAAGATGGGCACACCCGAGTGAAAAGGACAACCAGTAACAACAGGGGTAAACACAGCAGAAACAATAAGCTACTACGGCTGATAACCAAAAGATTCGCAAAAGACACAGCACGTAGCGCTCTTTTTATCTTGAGCCAAATATGTCCGAGTGGTACATGTCTTTTACATGACCCTGTGCCGGACGGCTGTCAGTGCCTAGCAAACTGGATTCCCTCTAAGGACGTGCAATGAATTGTGCATGTCTACCACTGTTTGTTAGTAGGAGCCGTAAGGCTACTCAACCTTTTGTGTGGGACTTGTAGCGTTGAATTCATACCTCCATAGGAATGTTGGTGACACATATAGCAAGTGGTAGGTTTTTCTGAATTTATTCTTCTTTGTGATGGCAAAACATATGCATATACTCTATCCTGTACAGCATTGTGATATCTGATATAGCACCTCACAGGACGTGGTGCAATGGCATCACACTGGCAACAATAAGTCGTCCTAGACCTACTTCCTGGACCTACCGGATTCTACGAAGGTCAACCGCTTTGGATTGGCCTGGTTCCTCCTTTCAGCAGCGGAACAAGATGAAACTAAGATTGCCCATCAAGAGCAATATTTGCCCTGGCCCTTCTGGACCTTGGAGGCTAAATGGACGATTCATGACAACTCCGTAGTTATACCTCTACGCTCATGAACTAGAAGCTGATGAAGATTGGGCATCTGTCTCCATCATTCCTCCAATTCCCCAAGCAAGAACAGCCAAAGGTAACATGATGTAATCTAATACTAATAAGTCTTCGCCGGTCAGCAATGTTTCTAGCCTCTGACTTTCATTCACTTGACACCGTGCGGAAGATCGCCAAACAGCCGAAGGCAATGGTGAGAACCCGTACCAACAACACACACGGAACCCCGCTTTACATCGACAAACCAATGTTGGACAAACAGGCATGGGACCTGCCATCAGAACCCACAACCGAAACATGATCGTCAATCAAAGCTCCCACTTACAAAGTTGAAAATAGAATACGGTAATGCAACTCGTCAGTACAGTGCTGCAGACTCTATATCTCTAGGATTCCTCATGGTGTAGTGAATTTGAAGCAATTGATCGAAAGCACTCGACTGAGAATCCTGAGATTGACGCTGAGCCGCTTGCTTCACAGACAAACCTGACTCTGGGTGAAACTCAAGATCTTTCTGCATGACCTGCTGTGCAGAAAAATATGTTGCAAAAATCTACCTGGTGTTCGCAACTCGGAGATGAACCATGATGAACTTTTGGTGACATTTGATTTTGCTTTCTGGTCAAGTCGGTTTCTGAGATTATCAGGTCACATGATGTCACATACACAACTGCAGTGGCACAACAATCATGTTGTGAACTGGTAAGGTTTCTGATGAAAGTATCGATGTACAACCAATTTCAACACTCAAATCTCTAAGGTGTGGCATCCATCCAGGACTCATCCTGTCACGGCGCCTCGCGTGGATCTCCATACGTCGGAGCACCATGAGCTCCCTGCTGCGAGAGACGCCTCACGAAGTTCTTCCCTCCGAAGTAGAACGGTTCTCGCTCCGCTGCTGACACTTCCAAAATGTACAAACTTACAGAAACAGTGGTACTCTCAAGATAGCAGACTCCCTGGTATCCACAGACCCAGTGGTAAAGCTCTATCTCTCTTCAATCGTATACTGCACCACATCAAACAATCTGTTCCGATGAGCAGTGGTCATCCCATGGTCCCATGTCAAACCTCTGTTGAACTCTCGACAATTGCAGCTTCCTTCAAGGCGGCCAAAGCCTCGCAGGCCACACTGAATCCGAAAAGTTCATCAATTGCGATCACCGTGAAAGGGAAGCACGATCCAACAGTTCCGACATGTTCTGTGATTCTGGAATTCTTGCAGTACATCTTGATGGTAACTACATTTTAAAACATCTCACAGCAAACCGGCGAACGGTTAAACCAAATTGAGGCTGCATCTCTGATTCGACATCACTAGATGGATCATACGAGTTACTGTGCTGACAACTTTCAGATTTATATGGTTGACCGGAAAATGGATGGTTTCCCTCTTCAAACCTACCATTTTGGGATGGTTGGGGGCAGAGTATCCAGAATGATCATAATGCATGACGCTAAACACGTGTGTCCATAAATGATCGCGAATTGCCCCTCCCCAAATGAGGTGGGGGTACCTTTCACAGAATGATGGTTGTCTCCTTGTTGCGGGTACCGCCCTTAGCACCTCAAGGTAACTTTGTCCTCCATTGGATTTTTTTTTTAGAGCTGGAAGGCTTAGGATAGTAGTGGCCCCCGTGGGTTGTGAAACATCCGCCAACCAGGACCAAAAGGCGGCACTTTTGCAGGTTCCATTTCCATCTTTTCCAGGAAGCCATGTTTGGGCCCAATTTGTTGCAGTTGATTTGCTTCGCCAAACCTTGGGATAGGGAGGATGGTAGACTTATTGGCTCTGTAAGGAAGGATGCTGCTATACCTCGGCATTGAGGTGGTTTGTTGGTCCGTTGCCTCTATCACAGGTTCCATGCCAAAGCCAATCAGCGGCCTGAATCTCTGGATATACCTTCTCGAAGGCAGCGGCGGATGCTGACCTTTGCCCATTCCTCGGACTGACTCCGTGCGTGCTGGTCTGGATTGGTGGCCGGGCCCTTTGGAAGTCTCCAACTAAGAAAAATCGAATGCTGTACAATATGGGCCATGAAGATGATGAAGATGGTGAAAAGAATGAAAATGATAAAGATGCTATCGTGCTCTGTCAACCTTCAAATTGCCGCGTGTTTGACCATTCGATGTATGGAATTCCGCAGATCACTTGGCTAACCCCAAACTCACCAGCTTTCACCCATCAAATCTTTGGCTTCGGCGCTGAGGGGAGCCTACCGAAGTTGGGTTCGTTCAAAACCTGGGGTGACCACAATCACGGATTGGATCGTATCTTTGGGGGGGAACACCAATCGCTGGGGGTGAACCATGAGCTTTTAAAACTGAACAAACGGTTTATGATGCCGCAGCTGGAGGCTGTCGGTCCCCATATTTTTAAATGTATTATAACTATCAGTGACTTTGAAATCAATGTATTCAGTGATTTATCAATGTTTTTGTGTTGATTCTGATTTTCAATGATTCTTGTTGATCATAGATGATTAATTGTACTATAGATGGAATTTCAAGATTTCCTGCGACGCTTCAATTTCCCCTGTTGCACTCCCTGAGCCCTGCGCCCACCGATGCCATCGCTGCCTGGCACAGGAACAAAGAACATCCTCAGGTCCATGCCAAATATGATGGCTCGAAGTGAAGAAGACCACAGATCCAGTAAAAATCCTGACTATTGAAGCTTTTCAGTACAGGGAGCTACTACGTACTACCCCAAACCTGCTGTTTGCACCTTGAAAGTCAACATGTTTGGATGGTTTGGGGGACCCGAACCGCTGCACAGACCCAAATTGCCAGTTGGCTCGCAGCCACAAGGCACCCTGCTGAAATACCCGGCACACTGGTATCAGCTTCGACTTGGAAGAATTTCAGCTGAAGAATTCCATACACCAATACAAACCTCAACAGGAACTTGCGTAACCGCCCGTGCCTGGTGCAGGTGCGCGGGGTATCGGAGAAAATGGAACGCTCAAGGGGCTCAAGAAATATATTTTTGCTGGAGCATGAGTACAAGATCGCATTTGATACAGAAATAAGTGTCATCGCAGAAAGATGCAGAAAGACCGCTGTTGACAACCGCTAAGGTCACCTCTTCGTCCAAAACCATCAACCAAGCGATTCTTTTTCAGATGATTGAACATGTAACGCACGGCGACATGTTGAGGTCAGTAGTTCGACAAAAGCGAACTCTGAGGCAAACTCTCAGATCCTAAAAGGCAACTCCAGCAGTGGCAGGCCAAAGTTCAGTTCGCCAAAAAAAGTAACTGACCTTGCTCAAACTGCTAAGCTAAACCAAGCCCATGGGACTGGTGGCGCTCTGCCTTTGGCAGAGCAGCGATCAGCTAATTAGAATATCTCCCCCGGGGCGTCCCAGGAAGTCCACCTCGCAGGCCTTGATCACTTCTCCACACAAGTCGCGGGAAACCTGCAAGTGGTCAAGTGAAGATTCTGTGGGTTTGTTTGACTATAAATTTGGCCTAGATCTAGGTATGTCTATATCTTATGAGTGAAAATACTGCTTAGCTGGTATATCTGTACATCTTATGAGCATTGTATTCTTGAATGGTATAAACAATTTGTACGTGTGTGTGTGTGTGTGTGTTCTTGATATGTGTATCTAAGTACTTGTGCATAGGCGCATTTGCCCTCACTCTGAACTCTTTAGCGGCGGCTTCCGGTTCTTTCGATTTCTTCTCCTTGTACTTGTCTGTGTGAAACCTTTGGTAATTATGGCCTCTGTAAGTGTGCAAACCAGGTTTGAACTCCGGCGAACGGAGCGTGCTCAACCAGAGATCATTCAGCTCTTGACCTTGAATCTGAGAGGCAAATGTTTTAACGTCTGAGGCCTGCAGGAACTATAATATCTCCAAAACATGGCTCTCTAGATCCTCTGCGAGCACATTTTGCAAACAAATTTTGCCGAATCTTCCAGCTAGTTCCATCTGAAGAATCTTGAAGACCTAAACACAACTGAAATTGGCCAAAAAACAATTGCAAATGCCACTATTTTTGCAACTGCACTGTACAGTACTGTACTGTACCCAGCTGAGTGAGCCGAAAATCACAACGTGCAACCTCGCAACCCTGCGGACAAAAAAATGGAATGGACAACAAGGCCACGAGTGTGCCTTCGGTCATCAACCCTGCGATACGTCTTGCTAGAAGAATTTATAGCAAACCTACCCTCTTTCAAGCTATGCAAATTGCAACTTCTATCTCTCTTGCAGGAAGTCACCCAAGTATGGATTTGTATCGAGGTGGCTCAGGTACGCAATAGATGTGCAAAATAGCCTGGTGAGAATACCATTTTGGATGCAAAGATCGAAACTGTATTGGCTCATCGTTGGTCATGGCTCTTCCTTTCACTTCCAGCTCCGTTGGGACGACAGTCAATCACTTTGGATCGACAGCAGCAGCCTGTTCATGTTCCCCATAGGCAGCAAACAGGCCTACCCTCTGATCATGGCAGCTTGTCAGCTCCAATAAGCACCATGGAGACAATAACCGGCAGCACCGCTTTCAACAGCCACAGAAATCGCGGGCATCGGAAACGACACGAGTTGTAGGCAGAAATTGGAATCCGCGACAGGTTCCAGCCTGTTCCCTGGCGAGGCGTGTCCCCGTGACTCGGAAGATGGTGAAGGTGGAAGCGTCTTGGAGATTTCACCCCCAGCCCGAACCAAATATCCGTTGTCGTAAAAATGGGTTCTCCCCCACTACACTCATCATAACCAGTGTGACAATGTGTTATTGTCCTTCATAACCATTGGCTAGTAGTGGATATAGTGTCTCATAAAGGTCAAGCGAAGGTTGGGGAGAAATGCGCGCGGTCGGTGCAAAGTTTGAACGGCGCCGACCGGTTGGTGCACTGGCTCCACTCCAGGGAATCATGGATCACTCATGGGATCATTTCAACGAGGAAACCTTCAGGATCAAACTGGGACCTTTCAGCCGGAACCAAAAAAACTAATCAGCTTTGAATGACAGTTCTGGAGTCGCATGTCCGAACCAAGATCAAACGAGGGTATCATGACAGAGCCTGACGAGTTTTAGCTGGTCAAGGTGTAATGTCTCTAGACTTGGACATTCCTTCTTGTCAATACCAGAACCTTCCAAATTCATCCAGATTCATTAAAAAAAATCTCATGAGATAGCATTGGATACTCATAGAAAGGAAGAAGAAGCTGCGCAGACCCTTGCCCTTCAAACCCATCTCTCAATTTCTCCCCCCCAGAAAAATGAGCCCGAGCCCGTCGCTGCCTCAATCTGCGTCAGCAGCCGCCGCACTGCTTCCGCATGGGGGTGCCGGTGCTGCTCGAAAATCTGCAGCGCACGGACAGCCACCTCCCTGGCCTGGCCGAGGTCTCCGAGGTATGGGTAGGCGTTGCCAAGATTTGCTAAAGTACCGGCTACTTCCGGATGCTTTGCACCGAAGTGCTGCTCTTGGATCATCAAGGCTCTCTCCTGCAGGTCCACCTGTTTCCGGTAGTTGCCCAAATCTCCATACGCATTGCCAAGATTGTTCAAAGTCAGGGCTACTTGCGGATGGTCTGCCCCGAAGTGCTGCTCACATATCTTCAATGCTCTTTCCTGCAGGTCCACCTGTTTCCGGCGGTTGCCCAGTTCTCCATATGCATTCCCAAGATTTGTCAGTATCATGGCCACTCGCGGATGCTTTGCACCGAAGTGCTGCTTTGCGATCTTCAATGCTCTTTGCTGCAGTTCCACCTGTTTCCGGTAGTTGCCCAGGTCTCCATAAACATTCCCAAGATTGTTCAAAGTCTGGGCTACTTCCGGGTGGTCTGCACCGAGGTGCTGCTTTTGGATCTGCAATGCACTCTCCTGCAGTTCCACCTTTTTCCGGTAGTCGCCCAGATCTCCATATGCCTTGCCAAGATTGTTCAAAGTCTGGGCTACTTGCGGATGGTCTGCACCGAAGTGCTGCTCTGCGATCTTCAATGCTCTTTCTTGCAGTTCCACCTGTTTCCGGCGGTTGCCCAGTTCTCCATATGCATCGCCAAGATTGTTCAAAGTTGCGGCTACTTGCGGATGCTCTGCACCGAATTGCTGCTCTGCGATCTTCAATGCTCTTTCCTGCAGGTCCACCTGTTTCCGGTAGTTGCCCAGGTCTCCATAAACATTCCCAAGATTGTTCAAAGTCTGGGCTACTTCCGGATGGTCTGCACCGAAGTGCTGCTCTCGGATCTTCAATGCTCTTTCCTGCAGGTCCACCTGTTGCCGGTAGTTGCCCAGATCTCCATAGGCATTGCCAAGATTGCCCAAAGTCTGGGCCACTTCCGGGTGGTCTGCACCGAAGTTTTGCTCTGCCATCTTCAATGCTCTTTGCTGCAGTTCCACCTGTTTCTGGTAGTTGCCAAGACCTCCATAGGCAGTGCCAAGATTGTTCAAAGTCTGGGCTACTTCCGGATGGTCTGCACCGAAGTGCTGCTCTGCGATCTTCAATGCTCTTTGCTGCAGTTCCACCTGTTTCCGGCGGTTGCCAAGACCTCCATAGGCAGTGCCAAGATTGTTCAAAGTCGCGGCTACTTTCGGATGGTCTGCGCCGAAGTGCTGCTCTTGGATCTTCAATGCTCTTTCCTGCAGTTCCACCTGGGTTGTAGTCAAAACCCTGTGTGTGAATCTTGATCCCAAACTGTTGAATGCATGATGTAGAGGCGGCGGTCTTTGTGAGGGAATAATGAAAGATAGGCCTCTGATGATCATTGATATTTGTGATCAATACTTGTTAGACGTCCCATGCTCAGATTTTGCTCTTTTTACTCGACCGAACCAGAGGAATCTGAGCTGGAACAAGAACTGCTGCCATTACGTTAGACATGGATAAAGAGATTCAATTCATCATGGAAAGCTGGCCACCAAAGCGGCTCGGCGTGCCAACGGGTGGGTACCTGACTACTGGGGGTACTTTTGGGCATCGCTGAAAGCATCGAGAAGCATCGCTAGAGGCGTCGCTGAAAATCCGGTCATTCCTGACATCTTTCCATTCCAACATGTCAACAAGATTCAACAAGTATACTCATCACATAGCACTTGAGACTACACATGGGTATCGCTGAGCATCGCCTACCTAAGAACTGCTTCTGTTGAACTCCCCAAAAGCCATGTGTAGTTGCGGCGGTCTTCATGATGAAGACATGAAAACGACTTTGGGTCAGGCCAATTACAAAGTTAACTCGGGTTTTGATTCCAACCCACCTGTTTCCGGTAGTTGCCAAGACGTCCATGCGCACTGCCAAGATTGGTCAAAGTACTGGCTACTTCCGGATGCTCTGCACCGTAGTGCTGCTCATCGATCTTCAATGCTCTCTCCTGCAGCTCTACCTTTTTCCGGCGGTCGCCCAGAGCTCCATGCGCATTGCCAAGATTGGTCAAAGTACTGGCTACTTGCGGATGCTCTGCACCGAAGTGCTGCTCTTGGATCTTCAACGCTCTTTCCTGCAGTTCCACCTGTTTCCGGTAGTTGCCAAGACCTGCATAGGCATTGCCAAGATTGGTCAAAGTACCGGCTACTTGCGGATGCTCTGCACCGAAGTGCTGCTCTTGGATCTTCAACGCTCTTTCCTGCAGTTCCACCTGTTTCCGGTATTTGCCCAGTGATCCATGCACACTGCCAAGATTTGTCAAAGTTCTCGCTACTTTTGGATGTTCCTTCCCAAAGGTCTCCTGCTGAAATTTCAGCAAAGCCTCATACAAGTCCCTTGCCTTCTCTGCAAATCCAGTGCGGACATAGACATTGGCCAATGACTCTGCACTCTTCATGGCCTCCCAACTCCTTTCTCCGAATTCATTCCTGGCAAAGTTGTAGGCAAGTTGCCGAAAAGGCAATTCGCACCATGCCTGGTGCTCCTGCTCCTCTGCAGTCACTGCAAGCCTCTCCATTAGCATTAAGGTGCCCTTGGTGGCATCATCCTCATAAAAAAGGTGGCCCAGGATCTCCGAAGCATTTTCTCCGAAGCATTTTCTGCAAAGCTCCGCATCTTCCATCAGGTCCTCCCATCGGACGATCTGCCCGGGTGACCCATCAGCACTCCGTATGTAGACGTGCACCAGCTCGGGCTTTCGCACATAGCCGAACTCCCAACGACAGGCCTTGGACCTTGGTGACTATAGGTGAGTCCAAACACATCTCAAGTATTCTCAAGTCACCTTCGCACAAGCAGCTAACATCACACGGGCATGGAATGTCCAACTTAAGCTGCGAAGCTTAAAGTAAGGCAAACAAGACTTCAAATGGTCTTCGCGCAGCAAATCAGGTCCCTGGACACCATTTGGGCTGCCAAAAAAAGCAGAAACTTAGTTGTCCAATTTTCAATCCAACTTTATTCTAAATACCCTGCCATTCCACGTTATATAACAAAACCCCACACCAACCTCCACGTTATCTGAGCTGAGAAACTTCAAGTAGGCCTGCGTCAGTTGCAAGATCAACAGTCCATGCCTGGTTTCTTCTGCAGCCTTCAAATAGTGTCTAAACCAAGCAGGGTATTCCCCAGGCTGCCGTGGCTGGTCCAAATCCGAAAAAATGGGATTCCAGCGCTTCTCCTGCCCTTCTTTGATGTGGATTCCCATGCCCAACGACTTGTCTGTGCAGAAGGTCACTGGTCCTCACATGCTGAAACAATGAAGGTCAACAAGCATACAACTGTGAAATTGTCCAATACATCCCCCCTATATCCACAATTATATCCAATCTATATACACAGAAGCTGAGCTTGCCTGTAAAATGCTCCCTAGACAACTTAAAAGGCAAGCGTCGGATGTGCCCTTTGCAAAACACTCCACCCTTCAGTTCCTCAAGGATTTGGTTGTTCTTTTGACTGTCCGGACTGGCAAAGGAGATCAAGAAATCCGCGTTTGCTGCCACAGTCTCCCCTTGAGGTTCTCCTCGAGCATTGAAGCCAACGCACATCCACTTCCGCTGCTGTCGTAATTTCTCCAGTGCTTCCGCGTCATGTATGGTCAGACTGTCAGCCATGTCTTCATCCTTTGCGGCATCTTCTCCCACGATTTTCAGTGCGATGGCACGGTTGTTGTAGGCCTCTGCGAAGGTCGGATCCAGCTCGATGGCTCGAGAGAAGTGCTCGATGGCCTCCTGGTAGCGTCTGCCGCAGAGATGCTCCCAGCCGCTCTTGTTCAAGGCATTTGCTTCTTCTGCCTGGCCGGAGGCAGGTGCCCCAAGAAGAATGGTTGGTTTCCTAAAATGGGGAGACCGCAGAAAATGGTTGGTTTCTTACATGCTAATTATAAATGGTCAATATTGGATGATTTGGGGGTCCCCTATTCTGAGAAACACCCATATCACTGTATCACATGTCTAATGTGGATTTTCAATTTTGTCAAAGTCAGAACGCCGAAGTATCCCGTCCACAAAAGCATCTTGACATAGCTTGGCATGTTATATATAGTTTGACTCGACTCGACCGTGCCTGCATCTGCATCGACTCCATCGGTGGCTCCAGTTCACCTGCTTTTCCGAGCGAATCAAATAGATGGTCCAAATGCTCACATGTTCACAGCTTTCAGCTGGATAAATCAATAAGTCGCAAGGAAACACTGATTTTGTACGTATGGACCGTCTGGAGTGACATCACTGTAGCATCACCATGTGGAGCATGAATATACTTGGACCAAACACAGCGTGTGAAGCATGTTGTCGTCCATCTAGACAGTTGAATGACTCTCGATCGCCGGAATCATCACAAGACGGTGCAATTCAAAGTGCATTCTCTCTGTTTGCGATGTTTGATGAGTTGTTTCATTTTGTTTCCACATCTAGCGTGACACAATCCGCACCTTGAAGCCGGCTGCAGATCCATGACTCTGGGCGGCACCATCTAATTATGGTGCTCCGATCAAATTATTGTGGTGACTCACATTCTGTCAGAGTCAGCGATACGAAGTGATGTTTTTTGATAGTCCAACCGATGCATCATAAGAAACCCAAAGATCAACGGCTACACTGCCAGAGTGTCACCTCATACCCATAAGTCTCAACAGGAAACATCATGAAGAAGTCAAACATGTGTAATTAGCCTTTAGTGTATCTTTTTCAGTCTAGTGTGTTGTGGCTCAGATTGCTGTTCACTGAGCTAGAAGCCGATGCATCAGCGGTTCCACATCAAGACTTGCCCATAAAGCAATTGCCAGTAAACCTACATCCATCCGCATAACTTCGACTGTGAAGTTGACTTTTATGAAGGGCTCACCATCGCACCATTTTCGGCGCTGCATCGATTCTCGCTGCGTTCTAAGGGTGCTCCGAGACATATACGTGGATAACCCAATTCAAATGTGAAAGAGGTCGAAAGAGGATCAGACACTAGCTAAGCAGTTTTGCCATGAATTGACAGCAGTCATGCGGCCCTTTATGATCCGAATTGCTTTTTCTCCGGCTGGAAGTCAACCAATCTTCCAGCTGGTTGTCTTGAAGATGTTTGGAATTGTATCGTGTGATTGTGTGATAGCTGATATACGCGTCACATATTAATTACACTAGACTTCACTAGACTATACTGTGATTGTAACACATGTTCTTTTCTTTGCAGCAACGTGAGAGCATCTTAGAACATTATGCGATGGCGTCACAATGGTAACAAGAACTCATTATACTTCTACTTCCTGGAGCAGCCGGATTCTACGAAGGTCAACCACTTTGGATTAACATGATTAACCTGGTTCCACTGGTTCCTGCCTTCAAAGGCAGAAGAGATGGAACCAATCAGTTGATCGAAAGCACTGAGAACCCTGAGATCATCACGAATTCAGAGGCAAGCCTGGCTCTGGACGAGTTGAACTCGGGATCATCCATGTCTTGACGCACAGAAACACCTGCTACATCTAGTTACGACTTTGATGGTACACGACTTTGCCAATATCTTCCACCGCCTGGCCTGAACTTTCAAGCTCACCTGCCGGTGGTCCAGATGGAGAATTGTCCAAAGCCTTACCAGCAAGCTGTTTCTGGGTAGACCTTACCTTCATGGATGTCCGATGTCCACGAGATCAGAATGGGATGCCTGAAGCTATTTTGTGATGATGTCGTGGATTTCATGGGATTTCATTGGATTTCTATCCGGTTCATTCCGGTTCCACTTTCCATCCCATTCCACTTTCACAAACTGTCACCCTCCAACAGCTCGCCTTGCCGTGGTGGTCTCAATCAACGAGCTGTGACTTCACCTGAGCCCAGGAACACTTCCGTCACCTTGAGTCATCTTGAGTCACCTTGAGTCGTTGGATGTCGCAGTTTTCAACTCTGAGATTTTCACGGAGTCCAGCAGGGCATGTTCTTCCACCAGCTCCTCAAAGGGAGAAAATCATGGGAAAACATCCGAACCTCCGCAGAACGACTCGTGTCGAATCCATTTCCTGTGAAACCAAACAGCTCCGCACTGAAAGCTAGTGTCCTCCACTTGGTGGAAACCCAGCTGTTCCAAGAACTCCTCAGAATCATCAGGAAACATCTTCCTTTGAATTCCAGAAAAGTTGAAAAACTCAAAGACATGAAGAGGATTGAAGAACCGCGTCGCCTTCGCGCCATGGTAAGGAGCGAGTTTGCCTTAAAAGGCCTGGCAGTCAGTACTGAGACTATCTGAGTCGTCGAACGTCACTAGCACGGCGATTCCATGCAACATGCGCACGGTCTCAGATCTTACGATCCGTCCTCCGAAGTCATCTTCATCTCCCTGAATTTGGGGTCCTTGTGCAAGAAGCAAATGCAAAAAAGAACAAACCAGCTGACAGGTGCAAAACACAACAAGATACAACAAGCAAATGCAAATAGGCCCCCACAATCATGGCCGAATGCAGCCAAGTCTCCGATGGCTTCTCCAAGAAATTGGTAACGATCCACTTCAGCATCTCAAGGCACTACTGGACCTCTTCGGGGTGCAAGTCCTGAAACCGCCAGAGTCACAGATGGCTATCAAGCCAATGAGCGCGCTAAATTGGATGCTGTCAGATTGTACGACTTAAACATCTAAAAAGTGCTAAGAATCCGCTGAACAAAGGTCTGCACCCTGGAATTTGTTTCGTTTCACAACGTCTGAAGGAACTGCAGTTGTCTGCGTCCTGATGTGATCTTTTCCAGAGCTCCACGAAGATCTGGCAGGTCACAGAATCCGACATTGCGCATCGGATGCAGCAGAGTCTGAATTGCCTCGTACCATCAGATCCATCAAAAACACACATCTTTTTCTTCTATGCATACCATCAGTTCAAAGAAATGAGCATGGAAGAAGCGGGATAGAAATGAGCAGGCAGAAAATCAAAGACCATAGAAAAAAGGTGAGGAGATGGTGAGGAGGCTGAGAAGAACCGCAATTCAAACAATCTAAACGCACAACTCCATGGATTGACGAATTGTCCTGCCATGATGAACCACAAAGGACTACGAGGACTCTCAGTACGTCACAGTCTCAAAAAAAATCCCTGGTGCCTGCTTCCCACCGCGCCGTGGGGATCCCACCTGCCTGCGCCGAGTGGCGACATGGACATTGCCAGAGCAGCTCGGAGTTCAGGATCGGTGTCCTTCCACGGCCGGTGTCAGGTCCACAGGAAATGATGCCCATCGAAAGGATCCAAACGGGATTTTAAAAAATGTGTAAACAGTAAACAGCTATATATTGAAAACATAAATATTCATATACCACATTCAAATTTGTGATTTCTCCCGGTTCCTTCTTTGTTGGTCATGGGCAAGGGTTGACTAAGCTGCAAATGGTGGCAGTAAGGTCCATGGTGCCCATGTATCCCATGTCCTTTGCAAGCCCCCCTCACTCCCCAACAGTGAGATGTCATTGAAAGAATGCTGTCACAGCTCCTCATCTGCTTTCATCGATTCCAAACTTCAACTCTTCGTCCTCCTTGGGATCAATTCAAACCCCATTTTGCATGGATAGTTGTGTTTCCACTGGGTTTCTCCCCGATGTCAAAATTGACAACGCATTGCTTGTCTGAACAATCAATGATCTGGAGGCTAGTGTGTACAAGAATCACATGAATGGATGATGATCCTGCTTTGCCGTAGCACCTCAAGAGTATGTTCCAACACCACCAAATGGAAATGATGAAAAGTATTGAAAAGTCATTTTTAAAAAACAGTTGAATCCCAAATTACATCAATGATCAAGACTCATGACCCCATCTGATAAAAAACATTGGCGGAGCACACCAGTATGCCAAGACTGAACCATCAAACACAGAGCAAACCAGCATAAGTCAAGATAGTCAAGTTCAAGTCAAGTTTCTTCACATATCCGGATTATGGTCAAAATATGTCAGAGTCAGAGCCTAATGCAAACTGCTTGGGTCACTGGCCATCACCTCCAAGATATCCATCAGTTTGACCTCAACCTCCCCAAATTTTGAACGACAAGACCATCTCAATTGCAATCCAAAGTCATCCCAGGTTGTCACTGTCTTCCCACCTACAACATTTGAAAACAGTCCGACGTGGTCCAACAGCGCAAAATCATATTCCTATAGTAGAAATCTAAAAAAACGGTGTCATATCAACTAATCATGTTTCCTCGGCTGAACAAAAACGCAACTTCGCTTGGAACAGGAAGACTGTGAGTAGAACGCATCTTGCCCCGCAGCCCGTCGCAACCAAGTTGCGTCTGCCCGTGGGTTCGCTCCGGTCGATGCGAGGGCCTTCAAGAATCACATCCCAAATGTCCAGACTTCATCAGCTCTCACCGTTTTGCCGCGGAAGGTACCCAGGTGCTGTTGGCTGCAGTCGTGGCTATGCTGAACATGGCCTGTCGTGGCCGGCAGAGTTCAAATCAAACATGTCGGTTAGGATCGCTTTAAGCGATTGATTGAAGTCTGCACTGCAAAAGCCCCAGCACCACAGGTTTTCCCTATGGGCTAGGGAGGGTGGGTGACTTGAGCACCCACACATGCATCATCAAACGTTCATGTGTGGAAACTGCGTCATGTCCAAACTATCAGCTGATCAGTCTTCTTGTGTTTATCACTTCCAGACTTCATCAGCTCTCACCGTTTTGCCGCGGAAGGTATCTCAGGTGCTGTTGGCTGCAGTCGTGGCTATGCTGAACATGGCCTGTCGTGGCCGGCAGAGTTCAAATCAAACATGTCGGTTAGGATCGCTTTAAGCGATTGATTGAAGTCTGCACTGCAAAAGCCCCAGCACCACAGGTTTTCCAAAGTCAGACCCCCAAAACAGGTATGTTGTCCAAGCAATGAAAATTTAAAAAGCAAAATTGTTATAGTGTCGCGTAGCAGTCAAAGCATAGGCCAAAGCATCACACAAGCCCTTAGGATAAGGTTGCGCTATGGCAGTCCAGTTTTTACCATGGGGACCCTTGCCAGTCAAAAGAAAATGAGATTTGCCAGTTCGGCTGCAAGTCCCACGAGTTCCACACTGTCGATTCAATCGATGCAGATCATCCAATACAATGTTACCACAAAGAAAACGTGTACGTTTCTTCCATGGAGTGCCAAATTGACAAAAGTCAGCAAATATGGTGTGGACATGTGATCGGCGAGCAGCATGTTGTAGGAAAGGAAGGTACCAACATTTGGAGGAGTGAGGATTCTCGAGGACCCATGGTATACCATACTTGTCGAGCAATCGAATCAGAGAAAAACACGATTGAAAACAAGCATTGCCAAGCTGTACTTTTTCCCAGTCTTGAAGAGAAAGCAAATGCGACGGGATGCCCCATGGCATCTGTCTTGTGCGGATCACCTTTGTTCGATCTCTTGCCACTGAAAAAGAACTGCAAGGTGGAGCCAACATGACAGCTAACACTTTACCTGCTTTAATATCACATTTCAACTTCCTAAGCACCCTTCTGCTGGTGAGATCGCATTGATGCCCATGACGAATATCCCACTCACGGGACGAAAAACCCAGTCTCTCACAAGCAGCTGCAACACCACCATCTCCGGAGAAAAGGTCGGCTACATAGTGCCCTTTGGCGCTTCGGCGAGGCAGCTGGAGCTGGGCATTGGCCTTCGTCCCAGCATGATGTCGTCGAAGCCCTCCTCGCACTTGAGGCAGAACTGCTTGGATCGCTCTGGCACCAGTTCCCAACTGCGGGCCAGGCGAGCTGCTTTTTCGTACCGCACGCAGGACTTCTGACTTTTCCACTGTCCCCTTTTTTGCACTTCGTGTTGGGATCTGTACTTGCGGCTTCGATCTATGGACGGTCCGCTGTGCCTGGAGTGGTACGGCTCGAGCACAATCTCCAAGCGGCGGGCACACTTCTTGAAAATGTGTAGGTACTGGCTGTAATTGAAGTCCCACAAAGGGCCATTCGCAGGTTGCTTCTTGAGGACTGCCAAGGCTTTGGTGGCCCAGAAGATCACATAGGGAGAGTCTAACAGGAGACTCACATCGAAGTCTCCGGTCTTTGAAGGCTGTCCCAACTCCTCCGGGCTCAGCAAAAGGCTCCATGCACTGGTCACCCCTAGAGCCGGGCGAACCAGACTGAAAACTCGGAGCCGCAACATCTCTGAAGGCCGGCAGTACGTGCTCAAAGCCAACATGGTGAAGATGCCCATGCGAGGAAAGCCAAGCTCCATCATCAGCACAGCCATGCCTGTCCAAACTGCTAATGGATAAGGCACTCGGGATCTTCCAGGGCACATCTTCCGCCACCCCTTCAGACACCGCAGGGCTCTGGGTATCTTGTGGATTCCTGCTTTGCTGTACTGTGGATAATGGTGCAGCCAACTGGCTATCAAGCGATCCCCAACAAAGGCCTGCTGTCCATCCAAGAAACATTGGTTCATATATTGCACCATCAGCTTCTCGACAGTCTCGGGGCTCTCCAGCTTCAGTCCTTTCGGCTTGGCGAACTCGAGAAACATGGCTAGCTCCTTCTGGTACATCTTCTCTGAAGCTGACCCTATGGCCTTCCTCTCCAGGTACGACAAATTCTCTATGGTTCTTCCCTCCATCAAGAAGTCTACATACTTCTGACGCCGGTACTTCGCCCGGCAGTGCAACTGGGACTTCTTCTTGGCTGTGACTACTGCATCGCTGCTGCTGTCTGAGCTGCTTGAGACCGAGCGTCTCTTTGCCTTTGGAGCTACTACTTTGACTGTCTCCAAACTTTCGGTGGGAGGCAACTCCCCCTTGGTGCTCAACAACTCCTCGTGGGATGTCAACTTCAACTTGCTTTGGGAGGATTTTGAATTGATCTTCGAAGTCAACTTCCCCGCTCGCAGCACTGGTTCGACCCTTGCCGCCTTTGTCGGACGGCTCCCTTGAGGAGCTTCCAGCACCCGTGACCGTTTTGGTCCCATGAGGTATCACTGAAGTCAGCAGTTTTGAAGGTTCATCTGTTCCAAACCGTGAAGGCTCATCTGCACTGTTGAGTTCGCTAGGTATCCATCTATAACAAGGCTGTATACCCCTGCAAATACAATATGCGTTGAATATCCGAATCTGTTTCAACAAACCAAACTGACGACTACGACTTCGCTCAAGAGCCAAGGTGAGAGACATGTTGTCAATGAGGAAGAGCTGGCGAATATTAGCACCGAACACACTGAGCGCCACCCGCTTGAGAGCCTTCACAGCAGCCCGCGCCTCAAGGTTGATGATGCCTTCAGCGAAGCACCACTTGCCCCAAAGCTTCGGCTGCCATAGCTCCTTCCTAAGCAGATGAGCTGGTACTTCGGGAAATTGTTCATCCAACTCCCATCCACTCATCTCCAAATATTCTTCTGCAGATAGCTCACCTGTCCTCCACCTACCTGTTACATCATCTTTGACAAAACCAGCGGCTGTAAGAGAACTTTCACGAGCAGAATGTTCTTGTTTACATCTGAACCTACTTCTCTCCTTAATGCGACCAACCCCACTTACATCATCCAGATTCCAGAAAGCCGTGCATACCCCGAAACCAGTGTTGCTTGCGTCACTACTACAAACCAGATTGTTCCAAGGTCGCCACCAATCGGATCGAAGAAAAATCATGAGGCCTGCAAAAGCTGCCAGTTCTGAACGCACTGAATCCCAAAGAGCCACACTCTCGAAGTAGTGCGACTTGATGAACTTGTAACAAGTGTGGAATACTGCCAATACCATGCGATTGTTCAATGCACAAAATGTAGCATGCCCAACCACCACTTCGACCATCTGACCAGTAACCCTTCGCTTACCCAGTAGTCCCCGTATACTCTGTCTAACTTTGTGGAAACGCTCAGGGCTAATTCTTGAACACAAATTCTTGCCATCCAATATGGTGCCCAAGGCTTTGGTCTCACCACTGTGCACCTCTCCAGGATGGAGCAAAAGGCCATGGCTTCCGAAGTGCTCGTCCAGTTCCTGCAAGGAGGATTGGACGACCCCCTCATGTGCCGAGATCACGCCCAGGTTGTCAACATAGACGTAATGTCGGGTGGTGGGAGTTGCCGCATCAATGCACTTAGGGCTTTGGAACACGACCGCAGCACCCTTGTCTGTGATCAGCGATGAGGATTTCAAAGACTCAATGGAAGAGCACTGCAACTCGTTTATACGCTGGCAAAAATAGAGTGACCATGAAAAACCCATACAGAGGCTACCAGGCATAGGATATATAGTGTCCATGGCTTTGAGCTGAACCCCATCCAATACTGTACCCGTAAGTCCTACCACATGAGCTTTGACCGGCATGAAACAGAAATATTCAGCCAACCACCTTGGCTGTCTCAATCTGTGAAAACAGTCCTTAACATCACTCAAACCAACATAGAGCTGCATGTTCTCCAACTCGTTGAAGAACTCCGGTGTCCCAGGTTTGACATTCCTGGGCAGTTCGCACTCAATCCGGCTGAATCCTTCGCTCGAGCAGAGCTCCACTCCAGGAGGATCTTTGAACATGGCATTAGTTGACCTAGCGTCAACAATAAGCCTAATCTTTTCCCCATCACTTTTATACACAAAAAACACTCCTACTTGGTTCTTCGGGCGCTGGGTAAATTGAAGCATTCCAATGCTGTTCAGTCGCTGGATGAACTGATGATAGTGCCTTTTGTTCCTGGCCAGAACAGGATCCCAGTAAGGACGAGGAGTGTCAACGGGAACCTCGTCACGCAGCATTTGCTCTCTTCCCAACAGATATCGACGGGCATCCAATGGCAGAAGGTCCACGGCTTGTGGGACATCATTCAAATCCTCTGGCAAAGAAATGCGCTCGAGCTTGTAGGGAGCCAAAGCCACAGGGATCTCAGGCTGGTTGTATTCTGATTTCCCCTTGAGCAGCTCTCGCAAGGCTGCCTCAGGTGTCGGAACTCTTTGCAGGTTGCCTAGTCTTTCGGCATCACGCGCAAGCTCCTGAATTCGGCAGAGAACCTCGGCCTGTAAAGGGTCCGCATCTCCAACTGTACCATGCAAAAACCTCTTTCCCGCCATCCAGTTCAGACTGTGCACCGCCTCAACTACTGTGTCATAGTCCCTTGCCCTCCGCTGCCATGTCTGGCTAGATCTCCTACTCAATCCTGAAGGTCTGAACGGAGCAGCCGGGCAAAGCAGAGGAAAGATGTCACGAGCTTGAACTGAAGGATCAGGTCGATTGCCTCCTAAGGACGCCAACTTCGATGGGCCGTGGCAGGAGGCTGAACCACGGCCCTGGCCCTCAGCCATCATGTCGCCTCGGGTGGCGACAGCTGCTTAGCCTTTGCCTTCCCCTTTTTGGCTTAGCACCTGGCCCACCCGGAGCAACGTTGCCATCGCCGACGGCGTTGGCGGCCTCATCCACAGGGGCTGACAATTTCCTGTGTTCACGCATCTTGGCCCTTGCTGCGGCCAATTCCACTTCCTCCTTCCCTTTTCGGGCAGCCCAAGTCCGAAGAGCTGGTGACACCAAATCTTCTGGACCTTGGTAACCCTGGATGATCTTGGCAGTGCCCCAGTCCGGAGCAGCGGAGGACCCGGAGTTGTAGGCGTCCACTATGGATTGAACTCTTCGGGCCAACGTCTCCATGCATGCGAGACTTCCAAGGTTCAATTGATCATAACTGCCAGCATGCTCCATGCACTCTAAGAGAGCCCGCAATTCATGCATCACCCGGTCATTCTCATGGATGTTGCGATGGCGCGCCCACATGAGGAGCCACTGCTTCGGGGTACCTCCAGTTTTCAAGAAATGCTTCATCATATGAACAACTGTTTGTGGACCCTCCAGTGGCCAATCTGTATATGAGTATTCACGGCAGTCTTTGGTAGCCTCTCTCCAAGTCCGATGACGCTCACCTTGATCATCATAGAACACGGCCAACGTTCTCGCATCTTCACTTTCCTCTGCCGTCTTGTCATCCAGAACGGCAGGCTTCTCTAATGAGCTGGCCGGCTCCTTCTCCGCCTGTTCATCGACCACAGCCTGGCACATCTTCAGGTGGTTCTCCACTAGCAAAGGCATGTCTTCTACCCTCACCAACCGAAGCATCAGCCAGCCATGATCACCACACACCGCTCCTGTAGTCGAGTTCAGCAACACACCTGAATCCAAACCAGAGCTCACCTCTCTGCCAAAGGGGCAGTTCCGAACTGGGCTCACATTCACCCACATCTGTCCATCAGGCGCTGGAGGTATGCAGGGCTTGGCATCCGGATCAGGCTCCGGCAAGGTCGGTGCTTCCATCCTACCTCTACCGGTTATCCTCCTAGGTACCAACAACCGTCCCAGGTATTCGGTGGCAGAACACTCATTCCCCCTCATGTCCAGAACTTTCGAAGGCTTCCAAGAAGGAGTGTTCCCAAGCTCGCCCAACTCCCGCAGTGCAGTCTCTATGTGCTTCTTGAACTCATTGTCACTAGGATAGGCAGAGAAACGGTACACAGGCTTACCCACCCTAGAGAAGTACTTGAAATCGCTACCTTTCAGCTTGAAACTCACGGGGCCATCATCAGCAACTCCTGACCAGTCTTCGGGGTACAGGTCACCGTCAGGGGTCAAAACATACCAGGCAGTCCCACTAACTCGCCAGACCAGCAGCCGTTCGTGATAAACTGAATCATCAGTGAACCACGCAACGCCCAGCTGCCCCGGATGGCATGCAGATAACACCTCCTCCGCGTCGTCTCGGGCTCTCAGGTGAGCCATCTACACGGAAGTAGGCGGATCTATAAGGCAGTCCGTAGGTCACCCAGCAAAAAATGATTCCCAAGGATATTCTAGCAGCAAACACTGACAGAATCACCAAATGTTCCCCAGCTGAATCGTTACAGTAGCACCGGCACTCACAGGTTGAGATGTCCAAAGGGGCAGCCGGTTCCTGGTAAGAGAAGTCCTTGGCCAATCGATGTACGCCCACTTCAGCTAACTTCGAAAGCCAAAGGAGCGCCAAGGTCGATGGCTTCATGGAACCTAACTGACCCTTTCCCCTTTTGACTTGAGCACCCACACATGCATCATCAAACGTTCATGTGTGGAAACTGCGTCATGTCCAAACTATCAGCTGATCAGTCTTCTTGTGTTTATCACTTCCATTACATGAACTTCAGAAACAAGAAGTGATTTCCAACACCGTCCAACATCCTGCTATATCCTGAAGTATCACGATGCGTTAAACAACACCTTCCAACAGTCGCGGCGTTTCGGGCTAAACCGAGTGTAGAGCGTCGCAGTCTGAACGCCACCCAACCATATCCCACCTCTTGAAGAGCATGTCTGATGGCTTCGCTGGTGTCCCCACCCTGCACGATGCTGGCAGGGACAACTTTAACAAATCTAAGAATATCAAATCTGTGCAAGAACAGTCCCTTCTCATCATTACCAGAACCTTCCGAATTCATCAGAATTCACAAATAAAAAGCTAGCATTGGATAGACATAAAAAGGAAGAAGCTGCGCAAACCCGCAACATCCTGAAAGAATCGTTTCCTTCAACCCCATCTCTCAGTCTCTCCTCGAAGACTTTCCAAAATCGACTAATTGCGGAAAAGGACCTGAAACAGCCGCCTTTCAGAACCTGCCACCTTCGCATCAAACCAATTTCGACAACAAAAGTGTTTCAAAAAAAGAACATGAGCCCGAGGCGATCGCTGCCTGAATCTCTGCCAGCAGCCGCCGCGTTTGCTCGGCGTAGGGGTGCCGGTGCTGTTCGAAGATCTTCAAGGCACGGCCCATCACCTCCCTGGCCCGGCCAAGATCTCCCAAGCATCTGTGGGCATTGCCAAGATTTCCCAAAGTCATGGCTACTTGCGGATGGTCTGCACCATAGTGCTGCTCTTGGATCTCCAATGCCCTCTCCTGCAGTTCCAACTGTTTCCAGTACTCGCCCAGACCTCCGTGCGCATTGCCAAGATTTGTCAAAGTCGCAGATACCTCCGGATGCTCTGCACCGAAGTGCTGCTGTAGAATCAGCAATGCTCTCTCCTGCAGTTCCACCTGTTTCCGGTGGTCGCCCAGATCGCCGTACGCATTGCCAAGGTTTGCCAAAGTCACGGCTACTTCCGGATTCTCTGCACCGAAGTGCTGCTCATCGATCTTCAATGCCCTCTCCTGCAGTTCCACCTGTTTCTTGTATTCGCCTAGATCTGCATGTGCATTGCCAACATTGGTCAAAGTCACGGCTACTTGCGGATGCTCTGCACCGAAGTGCTGCTCTTGGATTTTCAACGCTACCTCCTGCAGTTCCACTTGTTTCCGGTAGTTGCCCAGTTGTCCATGCGCATTGCCAAGATGTGTCAAAGTCTCGGCTACTTGCGGATGCTCTGCACCGAAGTGCTGCTCTAGAATCTTCAATGCTCTCTCTTGCATCTCCACCTGATTCCGGTAGTTACACAGTCGTCCATGCGCATTGCCAAGGTTTGCCAAAGTCACGGCTACTTCCGGATGGTCTGCACCGAAGTGCTGCTCTTCGATCTTCAGTGCTCTCTCCTGCAGTTCCACCTGTTTCCAGTAGTTGCCCAACGATTCATGCCCATACCCGTTGCCAAGATTGTTCAAAGTCTTGGCTACTTGCGGATGGTCTGCACCATAGTGCTGCTCTTGGATCTCCAATGCCATTTCCTGCAGTTCCACCTGTTTCCGGTAGTCACCCAGACCTCCGTGCGCATTGCCAAGATTTGTCAAAGTCAAGGCTACTTCCAGATTCTCTGCACCGAAGTGCCGCTCTAGAATCGGCAATGCTCTCTCCTGCAGTTCCACCTGTTTCCGATAGTCGTCCAGATCTCCGTACGCACTGCCAAGATTGTTCAAAGTACGGGCTACTGCCGGATGCTCTGCACCGAAGTGCTGCTCATCGATCTTCAATGCCCTCTCCTGCAGTTCCACCTGTTTCTTGTATTCGCCTAGATTTGCATGCGCATTGCCAAGATTTCCCAAAGTCCTGGCTACTCTCGGATGGTCTGCACCGAAGTGCTGCTCTTGGATCTTCAATGCTCTGTCCTGCAGTTCCACCTGTTTCAGGTAGTCGCCCAACAATCCATACACATTGCTCAGATTTCCCAAAGTCAAGGCTACTTCAGGGTGCTCTGCACCAAAGTGCTGCTCTTTGATCTTCAATGCTTTCTCCTGCAGTTCCACCTGTTTCAGGTAGTTGCCCAGATCTCCGTACGCATTGCCAAGATTGTTCAAAGTTCGGGCTACTGCCGGATGCTCTGCACCGAAGTGCTGCTCGTCGATCTTCAATGCTCTCTCCTGCAGGTCCACCTTTTTCCGGTAGTTGCCAAGATCTCGATGCGCATTGCCAAGGTTTGCCAAAGTGGCAGATACCTCCGGATGCTCTGCACCGAAGTGCCGCTCTAGAATCGGCAATGCTCTCTCCTGCAGTTCCACCTGTTTCCGATAGTCGTCCAGATCTCCGTACGCACTGCCAAGATTGTTCAAAGTACGGGCTACTGCCGGATGCTCTGCACCGAAGTGCTGCTCATCGATCTTCAATGCCCTCTCCTGCAGTTCCACCTGTTTCTTGTATTCGCCTAGATCTGCATGTGCATTGCCAAGATTGGCCAAAGTCACGGCTACTTGCGGATGCTCTGCACCGAAGTGCTGCTCTTGGATTTTCAACGCTATCTCCTGCAGTTCCACTTGTTTCCGGTAGTTGCCCAGTTGTCCATGCGCATTGCCAAGATTGTTCAAATTGATAGCTACTTCGGGATGCTCCTTCCCAAGGGTTTCCTCGCCAATCGTCAGCAACAACTCAAACAAGTCCCTTCCCTTTTCTGGGAATCCAGTCTTGAGATAGACTGCGGCCAAAAACTGCCCACTCTTCAAGGCCTCCCAACTCTTCTCGTCGAATTCATTCCTGGCAAAGTTGTAGGCAAGTTGCCGAAAAGGCAGTTCGCACCATGCCTGGTGCTCCTGCTCCTCTGCAGTCACTGCAAGTTTCTCAATTCGCATGAAGGTGCCCTTGGTCGCATCGCCCTCATCATCAGCATCCGATGTGTTGTCGAAGAGGTGGTCCAAAGAATAGCCAAAGCATTTTCTGCAAAGCTCCGCATCTTCGATGAGGTCTTGCCATCGGACGATCTGCCCGGGTGACCCATCAGCACTCCGTATGTAGACGTGCACCAGCTCGGGCTTTCGCACATAGCCGAACTCCCAACGACAGGCCTTGGACCTTGGTGACTATAGGTGAGTCCAAACACATCTCAAGTATTCTCAAGTCACCTTCGCACAAGCAGCTAACATCACACGGGCATGGAATGTCCAACTTAAGCTGCGAAGCTTAAAGTAAGGCAAACAAGACTTCAAATGGTCTTCGCGCAGCAAATCAGGTCCCTGGACACCATTTGGGCTGCCAAAAAAAACAGAAACTTAGTTGTCCAATTTTCAATCCAACTTTATTCTAAATACCCTGCCATTCCACGTTATATAACAAAACCCCACACCAACCTCCACGTTATCTGAGCTGAGAAACTTCAAGTAGGCCTGCGTCAGTTGCAAGATCAACAGTCCATGCCTGGCTTCTTCTGCAGCCTTCAAATAGTGTCTAAACCAAGCAGGGTATTCCCCAGGCTGCCGTGGCTGGTCCAAATCCGAAAAAATGGGATTCCAGCGCTTCTCCTGCCCTTCTTTGATGTGGATCCCCATGCCCAACGACTTGTCTGTGCAGAAGGTCACTGGTCCTCACATTCTGAAACAATGAAGGTCAACAAGCATACAATTGTGAAATTGTCCAATACATCCCCCCTATACCCACAATTATATCCAATCTATATACAAAGAAGCTGAGCTTGCCTGTAAAATGCTCCCTAGACAACTTAAAAGGCAAGCGTCGGATGTGCCCTTTGCAAAACACTCCACTCTTCAGTTTCTCAAGGATTTGGTTGTTCTTTTGACTGTCCGGACTGGCAAAGGAGATCAAGAAATCCGCGTTTGCTGCCACAGTCTCCCCTTGAGGTTCTCCTCGAGCATTGAAGCCAACGCACATCCACTTCCGCTGCTGTCGTAATTTCTCCAGTGCTTCCGCGTCATGTATGGTCAGACTGTCAGCCATGTCTTCATCCTTTGCGGCATCTTCTCCCACAATTTTCTTGGCGATGCCACGGTTGTTGTAGGCCTCTGCGAAGGTCGGATCCAGCTCGATGGCTCGACAGAAGTGCTGTATGGCTTCCTGGTATCGTCTGTTGCAGAGATGCTCCCAGCCGCGTTGGTTCAGAGTTCCCGCATCCAGATCTTCCAACCCCGGGGTTGCTGCATCTGTTGCGAAAGTGCGATCTGCAACTGCCTGGTCGAACCAAAGCAAACAAACAGAGAATCTCATTGCTAAGAGTTGGACATGACAAAATTCTGAGATGCTAATTGCGCGTCTTTGTGCATAATACTGTACTTGCTCCAATTGGCCAGGCGGATGTCTTACCTCAACATGACTTCCATCCTACCGTCAACTGCTATGATTGCCATGTTGCGCAACTCGAGCAGTCGGACCCAATATCCCTTTGCCACGTCGCCTGCTCCGATGGCTCCAGACGTTCCAAAGCTTCGCCAAGGCGCTGGCGGCGGTCTTCCGGTAAGTTCTGCAAAGGCAATCGATGAGTTCTGGGGACCAAATGGCAACCCAGGGAGGACTTAGGGACGTGGAATGATGGCTAAACAAAATCCTCACATCATGATACAAGCAATAGATCGTCGCTCATATCATCCATATCGTCCAGGTCCATGGGTACTAAAAAAAGACTTTGGCTCGACACTGGGGTGACCCCAGTCTTTAGTGAGACAAACAAGCAAGCCCTGCAGGTCACTGCAAAACCCAGTCCAGGGTGTGAAGGTGGCAATTTCAACCTCACCTCAAATCTTGTTTAACCATGTTAAATCTCAATAAGCCTCAACCCTTGACATCCAAGAGAACCCAAAGTTGAAAGTCCCCATGTCCTGCCACTCAGACGTCAAATCTTCGCTAGAAGCATTCTGCACATAGCGCCAGGCAGGACTCGACACAGCTCCACCCATTGCGCATCTCCACCCGTTGCGTATGACGGATCGCCAACGCATGTCGATAGCGGCTCTGCTGCCATCAATCGAAAAACGAAAACGGATTTGGTAACATTTTGCTATGTCGATTTATGAAGATTTCAGGTCACAAACCAGTTCAGGGTTGAGCCGATTGCATCATCTCGACACAAACACTGCAACTGAACACTTGGACGGTCTGGGACTGAAGACCAAAATTCCCTTGGGATGGAGACAAACGGGTAAACTCATTCGTTCGATGGCAGCCTTGATTAGCTGAACTGAGGTGTTTCCCCTCTTTTTGCGCATCTTCATTCATGATCATCCATGGGTAATTGTAGCCTTGATTTCGTGTTTGGATCCTGAATGAACTGCATCATCTCAAAGTGGGCCTAGACGGGCCCTACGAGCCCTCCTGCATCATTTGGTGATGGTTTCAACTGGGGGCCCATGATTTTGAACCACACCCATATCTTTGAAAAGCCTTTGGCCTTTTCGCGGGTTGGTCTCTAAGTTGGTAATTGTTTAAATCATGAACAATAAGATCTGTCTATTCTATTCGTTTGGAAATGCTATGGAGGGGATGAATTCAAACAATATTTGATGGACCAAACAGGGCGTCACGCTTGTTGAGACCTAGATGCAAACGCTTGCAGTGACAGCATGCATTTGATGTCACCAAGCATGATGTTTGCTCGAGAATGGAGCAAGTTCATGTAAGTTCGATCTGAGGTGAATTCGAGTTAGGACAAGAAAATCTGAGAGAATGCCGCTTTGAGCCTCAGATGCTCCACGGTTTCGCAATCATCAAAATAGAAACCACTGCTCGCGGCGAATCTCAGCAAACGCTTCAGTGCTCTTGTGATCGAATTAAACCTTGCGACAAATGTGTTTTTCGCATCATGAGCAAGGTTGAGTCATTTTCAAGAAGCAAACTCGCAGCCGATCTTGAGTCAACTTGAGTTCAGCAGATCATCGTTTGTATGAGGCAATGGAAAATTCCAAGTGTCTAGGTTTCTTTCCACAAGTCTGGGGTTCAAACCCATCAGACTCCATCTCTGGGAGACAGAATTGGATCAAGGCCAAGATCAAGGCCATCTCTGTCGCCCTGGAACTCACATCTTCAGACCTTCAGTGCACGATGCCCTCAAGCGGTGGGCCAAATGTCCGTGCTGCACACTGTGCACCCCAATAGGTCTTCACCTTTGACGCTCACTTAACATCATGATTTCATATGGTGCTTCCCAAGCTCAACTTCACCGGAAGATTTTGAAAGTCGCATCTGCACTGCATGTCCACAAACTGCAGAAACCAATGCCAACACCGTGATGGTGAGAACCCTTCCCAGCGAAACACACACAGAACCCACCTGGACCTTGACATCGAGAGACATGCTGGACAAGCAGCAACGAGGAAGCGCCACAACGACCTGTCCCAGAGATCCAACCAACTCTTCCTGCTTCAGACCGCACCATAGCCACTGCCATCTATATCTGATTGGCGCTTGTACCATGCTTTGGGAGACATTTGAAACATAGGATCGTATGATACGCACACAACCAAAGCTCCCCATTCTATACTTGAACAATCAAACAATTTTACGCAATCGATCAGAAGAGAAGACTCGATATGGTGGTCCTAGGTCAAGGAGATGAAGTTGCTGATCGAAAGCACTTGCTTGAGAACTCTGCGACTGACCGTTGTTTCACAGGCAAACCTCGCTCTAGACGGTTTGAACTGAGGATCATTCATGACTTAATGCACCAAACACAGGTTGCATCTAGTTGCAACTTCCACAGTTCACCACTTGACCAAATCTCTCGAAATTATCGTACATCAAGATCAGAGTGTCAACGAAGCAACCTGGCCTGAACTTTCACGCTCACCTGCCAGTCAACCGGATGGATATTTGTCCGAAGCATTCAAAAACCAAGATCCAAGTTGAGGGGCAAGCTGTTTCTGGGCAGACCTCTCCTTCATGGATGTCCTTCCGACTTCCACGAACTTCCAATGGATGATAATGAGAATGACGCCTGAAGCTATGAAATGTTAACTTTATTGGATTTCCATCCCATTCCACTTTCACAGACTGTCGCCCTCCAACAGTTCGCCTTGCCATGGCGGTCTCAATCAACTTGATGAACTGACCTGAGCCGTAGAACCCTCAACCTTCAGTCCCCCTTGAGTCACCTTGAGTCGTTGGATGTCACGGCTTTCAACACTGAGATCTGTACGGAGCGCTTCCGCCGGCAGGGCATGTTCTTGCACCAGCTCCTCAAAGGGAGAAAAAAAAATCACGAAAAAAAGATTCCGAAAAGGAAATCCGCAGAACGGCTCAACCATTTCCTGCTCAAACCTCAGACTGTGAAGCCGACCTCACTGAAAGCTGGAGTCCTCCACTTGGAAACCCAGCTGCTCCAAGACCTCAGAATCAGCAGGAAACATCAGGAAATCATCAGAGCCAATCGACCAGCCATCTGCGGTTCTGGGTCCCCAGGCGGTTCACGTTTGCTCCCAGAGAAGAGGCTGGATCACCTAGGAACACAAACATCCATCGCAGCTCGTGACCTAGTGCTATACACATCCGGAAATGCCTTGCTTTTGGACCTTGTGATCGGGCAAACATGGAAGGAATAGTTTATTATCCGTGAACCATCCACGAATCACTCACTAACCATCCATGAAGTATCCATCAATTAACTAACTTCCCATCATGCGTGTACATGTACAAATGACACTCATTCTTTCCGCCGTGAAACCCGATCGTGACCAAAAACTTCAATCGAAACTGATGATAGTTGATCGTTATCAAACCATCTGGCTATGGTTCACAATCTGGCACCCGGGTACTGTCCAAACTAGACGAATTAGATGGAAATGAACGGCAAAATGGCACCTGATCGGTTTTGAAGCATGGACCGAATCGCCATATCAAACCATCCAATTTAACTGGTTGGCAGCTATAACCCCTGAAAAGCACATTGGTCAATCAACGAACCGAAGATTCCAAATATCCCGGTACCAATTCAGGGGTAGGGGAAAGGATCCTGAAATCCTAGAGGCAATTCGTACAGGGATTTCCAAATATTTCCGGGAAAAAATGTTTTAACAAAACCAACAAGACAGTTTGGTCCACAACTCGGGCTGGCGAAGCTTGCGACGCATCCGCTGAGCCTCGTGCTTGGAGCTGTGGGATCACGTCCATGTGGTCAAAAGTCCCAGAGAACAGCCTCCTCGTCTGTGTGAAAGCTTTGGTCATCATGGCCTCTGTAAGTCTGCAGATCCCGGTTTGAACTCCGGTGAACGGATTGTGCTCAACCGAGATCAGAGGCAGATGTTTTTGCAGGGTCTGAGGCCTGCAAGGACTATATAATATCTCCAAAACCTAGCTCTCCACGTTCTCTGCCAGTTGCAAACAAATTTCGCCGAATCTTCCAGCTAGTTCCACCTGAAGCCCTAAAGACAACTGAAATTGGCCAAAAAACACTTGCAAATGCCTCTGTTTTTGCGACTGCACTGTACTGTACCCAGATGAGTGAGCCGAAAATCACAACGCAACAGAAAAAATAAGCTAAGGTGGTATCCCCAACAGCAAGATCCACAGATCTGAATGATTCTGCACGCATTTTTTGCAGCGCGCTGTGCAAACCAGTTCTGGGGACAACCTTGCCTCCAGGAACCTTCCGGAACCTTGCCTGTTATCTGTACCGGAACCTTCCGGAACCGCATCTGCACCGGAACTTCCCAGAACTCCCCGGAACTTTCCGGAACCTTCTCTAGCATCTGCACCAGAACTTCCCCAGAACCTTCCGGAACCTTGCCTGACATCTGCACTGGAACTCTCCGGAACCTCCCGGAACCTTCCGGAACCATGCCTGACATCCCCGGAACCTCCCGAACCTTCACCGGAACTTCCCGAACCTGCCGGAACCTTCTCTGGCATCTGTACCGGAACGTCCCGGAACCTTCCGGAACCATTCTCTGGCATCTGCACCGGAACTTCTGGAACTCCTCAGAACTTTCCGGAACCTTCTCTGGCATCTGTACCGGAACTCCCTGGAACCTTCCGGAACCTTGCCTGACATCTGCGCCGGAACTCCCGGAACCTTCACCCGAACTTCCCGGAACCTTCTGGAACCTTCTCTGACATCTGCACCGGAACTCCCGGAACTTCTCCGGAACCTTTGGAACCTGAGCCTGGAAGCTGGACCGGCTCGCACCGGAGCTTAACTGGGCTGAAGACCCCATAAGCTTTCGCTGTTGGGGAAAATTGACAACAAGACCACGAGTGTGCTTTCGGTCAACCCTGCGATACGTCTTGCTAGAAGAACTGATAACAAATGTATAAGGTATGCAAGTTGCAACTTCTCTCTCTATCTCTCTCTTGCAGGAAGTCACCCAAGTCTGGATTTGTGCGGAGGCGGCTCAGGTGCACATTAGATGTACAAAATAGCCTTGTGAGAATACCATTTTGAAAGCAAAGATCGAAACTGTATTGGCTCATCATTGGTCATGGCTCTACTGGCTCTACTTCCTTTCACTTCCTGCTCTGTCGGGACGATAGTCAATCACTTTGGATCAACTGCAGCAGCAGCATGTTCCCTGGCGAGGCATGTCCCCGTGACTCGGAAGATGGTAAGGTGGAAGCGTGTGGGAGATTTCACCCCCCGGCCCGAACCAAATATCCGTCGCGGTAAAAATCGGTTCTCCCCCATTACAAGCATCATAACCAGTGTGACAATGTGTGATAGTGGTTCATAACCATTGGCGGGCAGTGGATATAGCGTTTCAGAAAGGTTGAGCGAAGGTTGGGGAGAAATGCGCACGGTCGGCATGGTGCAAAGTTGAACTGTTGGCGCCGACTGGTTGGCGTACTGGCTCCACTTCAGGGAATCATGGATCACTCGTGCCATTTCAACCGGAAAACCTTCAGGATCAAACGGGCATGATCTTTCAGCACGAACAAAAAACTCATCAGTGTTGAAAGACGTACAGTTCTGTAGTGGCATTTTCGCGTTGGCAATCATGAGGATTGGATGTGACAGCATATGCCTTCATCATCCCTGAACGAAGATAAAACCAAGGTATCATGACAGAGCCTGACAAGTGTTGCTGGTCAACGTGCGATGTCTCTAGCCCTGGACATCCACTTGATCGCTGCTAGAAATCTGAAGAACATCTCAAAACCCTTCAAAGCCTCATGTGCTGTTTACCTATCCTACATTATCTTGGTGTCAGGATTGACAAAGCGCTGGCCCAAACAATCAAGGATCTCCCGGGTTTGAATATACAGGAAATGTCAAGAACGCAAACAATCGCATACTCACATAGGCATGTCAGAACATGTTGATGAAATGGCTTGAATCTGAAAAGTTGTTCTTTGCAACATCAAGAACTGGACACGGCCAAAAGTCATAAACGCAAATGCATCTGAAGGTGATGATAACCAGTCACGACTGTATCTTTAGAACTGCACAAACCAGAGATGTACACCACTAGACTGGCCATCAAACATCACAAACCATCAAATAATGGCCTTCCACCCACTCCAAGATTCGCACTCCAAAATCCTTCAAAAAAAATACTACACCAAAGTATTGACTTAAACGCAGCTTCTTGCCCCGTCTTGCCCCGCAGCCCATCGCAACCAAGTTGCTTCTGCTGGTGGGTTCTCTCCAGTCGATGCGAGGGCCTCCAAGAATGACGTCCCGAAATTCACAACATCAACTCCACAAATGAAGAAGATTCCCAACACCATCAAACACATCCTGCTACTTTCTTTCCTCAAGCTGCGCGTTCCTAAGTGAAGGTCGACGAGAATTATTTGTTGGAAAGGCATGCTCCAACTGTTTCTGCAGATATTTTCAGATTGTGGGCTGAGATGCACTGAGATGATTGCAGTGATGGAGAGTCACCCAAACCTCCTGGAATGTCATGAGGTGTCGAAGAACACCCTTGCAACGGCCCCCTACATTTCGGGATAAACAGCGCATAGAACGTTGAAGTCTGTACGCCACCCAACCATATCCATCCATATCCCACCTCTTGAAGTGCAGGTCTGATGGCTTGGTTGGCGTCCCCAGCCTTCAAGATACTGGCAGAGACAACTTGAAGAAATTAACTGTAGAAATAACAAATCTGTATAAAGATTGTCCTTTACTGTGATTACCAAAACCCTCCGGATTCATCATAATTCTTTGGCAAAAGTGATTAACTACGGGATGAAACCGCCGCTTTTGAGAACCTGCCGCCTTCGCATCAAACCAATTTCGACAACAAAAGTGTTTCCAAAAAAGAACATAAGCCCGAGGCGACCGCTGCCTCAATGTCTGCCAGCAGCCGTCGCGCTTTCTCCACGAAGGGATGCCTGTGCAGCTCGAAGATCTTCAGCGCACGAGCAACCACCTCCCCGGCCCGGCCAAGGTCTCCCAGGTTTCTGTAGGCGTTGCCAAGATTTAACAAAGGCAAAGCTGCTACTGGGTGGTCTGCACCAAAGTTCTGCTCCTGTATCTTCAATGCTCTCTCCTGCAGATCCACCTGCTTCCGGTAATCGCCTAACCTTCCATGCGCATTGCCAAGATTGTTCAAAGCCACGGCTACTTCCGGATGCTCTGCACCGAAGTGCTGCTCCTTTATCTTCAAAGCTCTCTCCTGCAGGTCCACCTGCTTCCGGTAATCGCCTAACCTTCCATGCGCATTGCCAAGATTGTTCCAAGTCTTGGCTACTTCCGGATGGTCTGCACCGAAGTGCTGCTCCTTTATCTTCAATGCTCTTTCCTGCAGTTCCACCTTTTTCCGGTAGTCGCCAAGATCTCCATACGCATTGCCAAGATTTCCCAAAGTCATGGCTACTCGCGGATGCTCTGCACCGAAGTGCTGCTCTTCGATCTTCAATGCTCTCTCCTGCAGTTCCACCTTTTTACGGTAGTCGCCCAACGATCCATATGCAATGCCAAGATTTCCCAAAATCATGGCTACTCGCGGATGCTCTGCACCGAAGTGCTGCTCTTGGATCTTCAATGCTCTCTCCTGCAGATCCACCTGCTTCCGGTAATCGCCCAACCTTCCATGCGCATTGCCAAGGTTTGTCAAAATCATGGCTACTTCCGGATGCTCTGCACCGAAGTGCTGCTCTTGGATCTTCAAGGCTTTCTCCTGCCGGTCCATCTGCTTCTGGTAGTCGCCCAGATTTCCATACGCATTGCCAAGATTTGTTAAAGTAATGGCTTCCTGCAGATACTCTGCACCGAAGTGCTGCTCGTTGATCTTCAATGCTCTCTCCTGCAGTTCCACCTGTTCCCGCCAGTCGCCCAGATATCCATACGCATTGCCAAGATTTGTCAAAGTCTTGGCTACTTCTGGATGGTCTTCACCGAAGTGCTGCTCTCCGATCTTCAAGGCTCTTTCCTGCAGTTCCACCTGTTTCCGGTAGTCGCCCAACACTCCATACGCATTGCCAAGGTTTCTCAAAGTACCGGCTACTTTCTGATGCTGCTTGCCAAGGGTCTCCTCCTGAATCGCCAGCAACTCCTCAAGCAAGTCCCTTCCCTTGTCTGGGAATCCAGTATGATAATAGACATTGGCCAATGAAGCTGCACTAATCATGGCCTGCGAACTCTTCTCTCCAAATTCACAACTGGCAAAGTTGTAGGCAAGTTGCCGAAAAGGCAATTCGCACCATGCTTGGTGCTCCTGCTCCTCTGCAGTCACTGCAAACTTCTCAATTCGCGCGAAAGTGCCCTGAGTGGCATCGCTCTCATCATCAGCACCCGATGTGTTGTCGAAGAGGTGGTTCAAAGAATCTCCGAAGAGTTTTCTGCAAAGCTCCGCATCTTCCATCAGGTCCTGCCATCGGACGATCTGCCCGGGTGACCCATCAGCACTCCGTATGTAGACGTGCACCAGCTCGGGCTTGCGCACATAGCCGAACTCCCAACGACAGGCCTTGGACCTAGGTTACTAGGTGGGGCAAACAGGCAAACACACATTTCAAGCATTCCCAAATCACTTTCGCACAAACAGAAAAATGAAGCCATTCAAAAATGAAATGTTCGTCAGGCGCAAGGGGTGCCAAAACAATCGAGACAATCGATTGTCTAGTTTCCAACGAGGCTTTCAATTCTCAATTCAACCAATCCTAAAACCCCAAATCAACCTCAACTTTATCTGGGCTGAGAAACTTCAAGTAGGCCTCCGTCAGTTGCAAAATCAGAAGTCCATGCCTGGTTTCATCTGCAGCCTGCTTGTAATGCCGAAACCACCCTGGATACTCTCCGGGCTGTCGTGGCTGGTCCAGATCCGAAAAAATCGGATTCCAGCGATTCGACTTCCCACCCTCGTTGATGTGCATTCCCATGCCCAAGGACTTGTCGGTGCAGAAGGTCACAGGACCTCACATGGTGCAGCAATGAAGTTCAAGTAAGCAGGCAATTGTGAAATTGATCCAAATATGGGCCTGATGTATCATGTATCCACAATATTTCCAATACAAAGGAGCTACCTATGTTACTATATTCATAATATCCACAATATTCTCAACGCAAAGGAGCTGCCTAGGCCTAGACAACTTCATCACAGGCAAGCGTCGGACGTGCCCTTTGGAAAAGACTCCACTCTTCAGTTCCTCCAGGATTTGGTTGTTCTTGCGACTGTCCGGACTGGCAAAGGAGATCAAGAAATCCGCGTTTGCTGCCAATGCTTCCCCTTGAGGTTCTCCCCGCGCATCAAAACCGATGCACATCCATTTCCGCTGCTGTCGTAATTTCTCCAGTGCTTCTGTGTCATGTATGGTCAGACTGTCAGCCTTGGCTTCATCCTCTGCAGCATCTTCTCCCACGATTTTCTTGGCGATGCCACGGTTGTTGTAGGCGTCTGCGAAGGTCGGATCCAACTCGATGGCTCTGGAGAAGTGGTGCATGGCCTCCTGGTAGCGCCTGCCACAGAGATGCTCCCAGCCGCTCTCGTTCAAGGCCTTGGCGTCTTCTGCCTGGCCGAAGGCAAAAATATCCAAGCAAGGATGAATGTCGTCACTCTTTCGACAGTTTTCAGATCTGAGTGCTTCATAGTGCTTCTCAACTCTTGACATACAAAACCTAGACCACGCCTGCATCGACTCCACCGGTGGGTACAAATCACCTGCTTTTCCGAGCGAATCAAACGAATGGTCCAAATGTTCACATGTCCATAGCATTCAGCGAGATGAATGGAGAAATTGCAAGGAAAAAACTCATTGAACGTATGGACCATCTGGAGTGACATCACTGTGACAGCACCATGTTGAGCATGAACCTACTTGGAAAAACCGCAGCGTGTCAAGCATGTTGCCTTCCATCCAAAGACTTGAATGACTCTCGATGGCCGGAATGAAGACAAGACCGTGCAGTTCAATGTGCATTCTGCGTTCTCTCCTTTTTCAACGTCTGATGTGCGACATTTGATGATTGTTTCATTTTGTTTCCACACCGTGAAGCAATCCCCACCTTGAAGCCGGCTGCAGATCCATGACGCTGGGGGGCACCAGCTAGTTTTTGCACTCAGATCTTGTCATAACCTTTGCCACAGATGATTCCTGTGAACTCTGCTGAATTCCGTCAGAAAATGAAATTTTTGGTAGTCCAACCGGCGCATCATAAGAAGCTGAAAGATCAAAGGCTACACTGACAGAGCGCCACCTCATACCCATGGATATGACGAATAATTTAATGCATAGTAGGAATTGTTTATATAGATATTTATAGAAAAAAACCTCTGTCTTTTCAGTCTAGTCTTCTGTGGCTTGGCTTGCTTTTCACATTGACAACGATGAGCTAAAAACCCAGGTGTCAGCGGTTCCACATCAAGACTTGCGCATGGAAAAGCAATTGCCACTGAACCAACACCCATACAGGCTCAACTTCCACTGTGAAGTTGACTTCCATGAAGGCTGACCATCCCACCATTTTTAGCGCTGAATCGATTTTCGCTGCCTAGGGTGCTCCGACACATGTGGGTGGACAACCCGACCCAAATGCGCAAGAAATCAAAGGAGGATCAGACACTAGCCAAGCAGTTTTGCCCTGAACTGACCCCTGTCATGCAGCTTGTCTTGATCAAAATTGCTTTCTCCCCGCCTGGAAGTCAACCAATCTTCCAGCCGTATGGATGTTGTTTTGAAGATGTTTGGATCAGTATCGTGTGATATCTGATATATGCATCACATGCTGCGCTAGACTTCACTAGACGATACTGTGTTCGTGTACTATATGCTCTATACTTTGGGGCGTCGTGATATCTGATACAGCATCTCACAGAATGCTGGGCATTACACTGGTAACAATAAGTCGTCATGGTTCTACTCCCTGGACCTGCCAGACTCTACAAAGGTCAACCGCTTTGGTTTGGCCTGGTTCCTGCTTTCGGCAGCGGAACGAGATAGAACCTAGATGAGTCAGCAATGGCAATATTTGCCCTGGCCCTTCTGGACCTTGGAGGCTAAAGGGTTGACTCATGACAACTCCCTAGTCGCACTTCCGCGCTCATGAACTGATGAAGATTGGGTACCTGATGTGTCTCCATCATTCCTCCAATTTCTAAGCCAAGAACAGTGGAGGGTAAGCTGACGCAACCTAAAAAGTTTCCGCCGCTCAGGAATGTTTGGAGCCTCGGACATTCATTCACACGACATTGTGCTTTCATATGATTTCCCCAACTCAACTTCACCGGAAGATTCGAAAATCACACCCGCATCGCTGCAAAGCACTGCCAGCATCACAATGTTTAGAACCCGTCCCAACAACGCACACGGAACCCCGCTTTTCATCGACAGACCAATGTGGGACAAACAACCATGGAACCCGCTATCAGAACCCACAATTGAAACATGATCGTCCAACAAAGCTCCACAGTGCATAGTTGAAAATCGGAAATAGAACCTGGTAAAACAACTCATACAGTACTGCAGATTCTATATCTGTAGGATTCTAGGTGTACGGAAATTGAAGCAATTGATTGAAAATACTGAGATTGATGCTGGCTTCGGAGGCAAACCTGGCTCTGGGTGGAACACAAGATCTTTTTGCATGGTTTGCTGCACATCAGTTGCATCATGTTGCATCCAAATGCAAGTTGCATGGGTTCACTTCACAAAAGCCAAGGCCTGCACTTTCATGCACAGCCGGCAGTCATCCGGATAAGTCTGGGTTTACTTGATATCAAACGACACAAAATGTATCAAGATGTCTGGCTCTTGCGTTTGGAGGCGCCAAAAGATGATGCACTCTCAACAGCTGTGTCGAAAGGACACTGAGTCGGACTCAAAAAAATCAAATTCAGCATGTACTGCACAATAGAAATGAACATAGGATCAGTCTCAGTTGGTGGATACAATGCTTTCCTGACCCTGGATCTTGCACTAACCAATTTTGATGGGCCTGGACCCTTGGCCACCATCGCTGACGGCCCTTTGGATCTGGAATTGGTATCCAATAGTACCGAAATCGATGAAATCTACGCAGTCATATCCAGTCATATCCAGTCTATCTTCCTTGGCAAATTGGGGCAAGAATGCGCTGGGGACTCAAGGATCTGCATGGAACAGTAAACCATAAAATCACATTACATTTACTAATCATATCGAGGCCGGCTTGTTCCGCCGAGAAAAGCCGTTCTTTGCTTCCAAATCTTGACACCCACAGAAAAAATATGCACTTGCAAAGTCGTACAGTGAAGTCACGTGGTGTGATACTGTTTGCTTGAAAGCTCGTCAAGTTGATTCACATTACTGTTGAACGAGAAGATGCAGCTTCTTTGAGCCTGAGATGTTCAACGGTTCAACCGTTTCTTGGTCATCCAAGTTGGTAGCCACTGCAGAAATGACCAAATCTGAAGTCCAAGCTTTGATGATCTTTGATACGAATCAGACTGCTCACCACAGAGCTCTCAACAAAACATGTTCGCCCGAGCCTTAGGGTTTGCCCTGCATGGGTCTGAGAACATTTCCCAACGCTCAAATTCCTGCACAGGGCCATTTTTTTGTCTTCTGAGTTATCAAACCCTAAACCTCAAACCCTAAAACCCTAAAACCAAAACCCTAAAACCCTAAAACCCTAACACCAAAACCCTAAAACCCTAAACCACAAATCACTGCGTATAGCCAGTGTTTTCGCATCTTGTCCAAGCCATCTCGACCTTGTACAACATGCTCCATTGCAGTGGCGCTTTATGTGGTGGGGCGAACGTTAAGGCTGGAGGGAACATGTTTTCTGTTCGTTTCATTGGCGCGCCACTTTTTTCACCGAGGGAACTAAAAGCCAATCTTCGTGAGTCAAAGTGGGCTGTGCATTAGCAGTTCAAAGACATCAAGGAGCTGAGTTCCGCATAGAAATTGAGTCGATGGAGGCCCGCCAAAAGGCGTCTAGGCGGCACGAACCCATCAGGATCCATTAGGCAACGCCCCACGTCCCGCAACTGGGAGATGGAGATGGGACACGACATCGAAAGCTCTGCCGGAGCCACAGATGGGATCACAAGTCAAGGCCTGGTGCACGAGCATGGCCTTCAGCTCAGCGCATGAAACACAAGGAACAAATGAAAGTGAGTTCCAAAAAAGCGGAAAAAATGCGCAAAGTAAAGTCAAGCGCTATCCCCAACAGCATGACAGTTTGTATGCTGCGCCTGTGTAAAGCCCGTGTACATCCTTTCGGATCTATTGATGGTTGATCTGACCCGCTAACGAAACCTGGCGGAACCCAACCTTAACGCTGCACCGAAACGCGGCCGAACCCGACGTGGATGCTGAAGCAGAACCTTCCGGAACCTGACCTGGATCCGCATTTGAACCCTGCAGAACCCGAGGTGGATGCTGCGAACGCGCCGGAACCCAGTCTGGAAGCTGCACCGGATCGCACCGGAGCCAATCTGGGCTGAAGACCCCATAGCAAACAATGTGGGCTGCTGGGGAAAGTTTGAACCTTTGGAATTTCACAAAGCGTTAGAACCCTTCAGCGGAACCCTTCACCGGAACCCTTCACCGGAACCCTTCACCGGAACCCTTCACCGGAACCCTCCGGAATCTTACCAGGTGTCTGCACCGAACCCTCCGAAAACTCATCGTCCTTCTGCACCGGAGTGCTCCGGAACATCATTTGCCATCTGCACCGGATCGTGCTGGAACCTCATCAGCTGTCTGCACCGGAACCCTCCGGAAGGGTATCTGTGCTGGAACCTTCTGGAATTTCACCATATTTGCACTAGGAACCTTATCAGCTATCTGCACCGAACCTCATCAGCTATCTGCACAGGAACCCTCCGGAACCTTAGATAACCTTAGTACGCATCTGCACCGGAACCCTCAGCCAGAACCTTCCCGAGCCTTACCAGGGATCTGCACCGGAACCCTACGGAACCTTGCTCAGAACCTGGTGTTGAAGCTGCACCGGGTCGCACCCGTGCTAATCACCCCATAGCAAAGTATTGCTGCTGGGGAAAAACCGAAACTGAAATCAGAGGAAAGGTCCTGAAAGCAAATGGCCATGATGACAGTCCAAACTTGTCCAAATCAGAACCACTTTGTCTGTGGATCTGTAGATCCACGGTGACCTGTCTCCTCGTTGCCTTCCAACCTGTCCCCACTGAGAGCGGAGCAGCAGGAAGCCACACGAGCCATTTCGCAGCGACTCAGCTTGCATCGAGCAACTCATTGGCTTCGCCTCAAGCTCCCAACTTTCAACTTCAAATCAGTTCCCTTCATTGCAAGTTTCACTTTCAACTTCAATTCAGTTCCAACTCACTTCAAGTGACTTCAACTCACTTCGACTGATTCACATCTCTGCAGATTCAGGTTTGAACGCATTTAATTTCTTTGAGGTCCTTACGAAGCATTGCCACCGGCACGACGTGCTCTTGCACCAGTTCGTCCTGAAACTCAACAGGAACGACCCCACAACCATCAAATATCACCAACACAACCGCCACAACCATCAAGTCTCACCACACAACCTACTGTATCCGAGTTTTGTGATTCTTTGCTATCACAATCTCAGCTTGGCGTGAAGAGCTGCGGTCCTCCACTGTTCGGAAACCCAGACCCTCCAAAACTCCTCTGACATCCATGAGAGCTCATCGCATCAAAATTCGAAGCAAAATGAACAGCCACCTGCGCTCCATCGAAGGGCACGATTTTGCATTGAAACACCTGAGGCCAGGCTCTCGATCAAAACATCCCAAGTTGTGCCAAAGTGCAGACATCTTGGCCAGTGATCTTGTCTTGAATGCATCTGTGCAGGGAAGTGAGCTCACAGCCCCTCCTCCGAACTCAACTTGATCTTCCTGACTTTGCTCTCCTCAGGAGGATGCAATTTGCAAGACTTGCGCTGCACGTTGCTGAATTCAACTGGGAATGATTTCGAGAAGTCAGTCTCTGATGGGTAGGTCATCAAGTTGGTGACCAATTTCTTCAGTGTCTTGAGGCATTGCTGAACGCCGTCAGGGTTCAAGTCCTGAAAAGTCGTCCGAAAGAGCCGAAGAAAAAAATGTTCATGTTGGACAATAGATTTAGAATACTTTGAAGAATTGTAACATCGCTTTAGTCCCTGGTCATAGGAGATGGCACAACCCTAAAAGTCCCAAAATAGTAGATGAAACAATCAAGAATCGGGAATATATGAACTAGCACAAAAAAGAACAAAGACTGAAAAGACGGGTGTCGGTATCAGTCCTGGCCCAAGATTCCTTGAAGATCTGGCACAAGAATTAGGAATTATTCGCATGTGACCAGACTACCGTGCATCAGACTGATCCCGTGGACTTGAAAGCCGGGAGGGGACGAAAGGTAGGGATTGTATCACAGCGCAGCGAATTTAAGGTTCCTTCTTTGAATAAGTTGTTGGCGACGGGCTGTATAGCCCTCAAGGGTCGAATATACAGGGTCCCCTAAATGTAAAACCCTTTCATAATGACACGAAATCTAGAACTCAGGTAGCTGGCGTTACATTTAGTCATCTCTTGAAACGCGCCTTGGACTGCGACTTGGCTTTCTGGCACGCCTCTGCATCAATTTCCCAAGAAAACAGTGACAGGAGCGAGCAGCAGGATGCAACATGATCAGAGACTCTACATCAAACTGAAAAATCTACCGCAGAAAAAAGGATGAGGAAACATCTAGAGAGAAACAGCAACGCAAAGAATGTAGAAAACTGCGCACCCCACCTGCATCCAGTGGCAACATGGACAACGCAGAAGCTTCATTAAGTTCAGGATGCTCAACTTCCTTCTGTCAAGGGTTCAAATGGATCCAGTCCAACTTGACAAATGACTTGGTCAAGTCATCGAACAAATTGACCTCAATGAGTTTGAAACCGTCCAATCTAATCTACTTCAAGGCACGCTGTCACCCCAGCCCCAGCAGTGAGATGTCATGAGAGTCCTCATCCGCTTTCATGGTTCCAAAGAAAGAGCCAAAGCTTTCGTCAAATCTTCGCCCTCCTTCGGAATTCGTCAATTCGAAGCACCATCAAGCATCTCTACGAATTGGAAAAACTTGTTCATCCAGGTTTCTCCCGGGCATACAGCACTGCTGGCCCAAACAATCAGGCATCTTAAGGGGGGTCCTAAACAAGAAATAGCAAGAAATATCAAGAAATCAAAAAATGGAAAAATCTTCGAGCTCCAAACGGGGTCAATTTGATTAAAAACAAAAGCGATGACATCAAATGAGATCCTAAACCATCTAGTCGATTCGAGAGCTTGCCTAAAGAGACGTTTCTTGAAAGTTGTCCAAATTCGTACCAACTCAGCCACCAACGGGTTGCAATCCTGATGTATTGTGATTTCTCCAGGTTCCTCTTTTTTCGGTCATGGCCAGGGGTGGGCTGTTCCAAAGAATGAGCTTCCAAAGCATTCCAAGGAAAATAGCGATGGTGTGGCAATCCATGTCCTTTCCGAGCCACACCTTCACCCCTTCCATCGCCCTTGAGATGACTCGGCAGATCCTTCGGGCTCACAGGTTCCAAGGAGAGAGCCATAGCTTTCGTCAGCTCGTCCTCCTTGGGATCGGTTCAAAGAATATTTGGAACATCTATAGGGATGAACCTAGTCTGCTGTTTACCTATCATCCTATAACTTGGTGTCAGGATTGACAATGCATTGCTGGCCCGAACAATCCAGCATCTCCTTGGTTTTAATATACACTGGAAATCACTGGAACTTGCTTTTTTAATGAAGAAGTCAAAACCGAAACATGAGGAGCATCAAGACCATGATCCGGCTTCCCCAACACACCTTTGGGAATCCGGAAACTTGTCTAAGAGATTCTAATTAAGTTCCGACATCAAGAGATGGAAACAACGAAGATCATAAACGCATTATGCTAGTCACTAGTCCCAACTTACGTGAATGATGGTGACTCATGACCTCATACGACCGAAAAAGCTTGGGGTGCACGCGAGTATGCCAAGACCGACGAATCAAAACACAGAGCAAACCAGCATAAGTCAAGATAAGTCGAGTTCAAACTTCTTCACATCATTCGGATTATGGTCAGAATATGTCCGAGTCAGAGCCTACGCAAAGTACTTGAGTCGCTGGCGATCACCTCCAGGACATCCATCGTTTTAACCTCCACCTCCCCAAAATTTGAATGACAAGACCGTCTATTTTGCAATCCCAGGTCATGCCAGGTTGTCAAAGATCATCCCACCTACCCCAACATTTGAAAACCGTCATTTCTTCGGTCGAACGAACAGTGATTGTTGTTTGCTTGAACGAAGGTGAAACACTTTGAATCGGAAGACCGTGAATAAGACCCATGTTGCCCCGAAGACCGTCGCAACCAAGTTTCGACTGCTTGTGGGCCTGGTCCAACTGCTGCGAGCGCCTCCAAAATTAACAGCACGACACACGACATCTCACAACAACAACTTCGGAAGTCATTGAAACTGCCAACCCATACCAACCTACTTTAACCCAACTCTGGCGATGATTGCTGCCATGCCACTGGAACATGTTGGATTGGTGAAACATGTTGATACCCGACCTGGCCGCGACTACGCTTGGAGAGAAACCAGAGCATGGAACTTCATGGAAAAAAAAACTTGAAGTGTGCACATCACCTCACCTCCTGAAGAGAATCTCAATCGATGTCCCGACCCTGCAAGACGTTTGCAGATGCGGTTGATTAAGGGAAACAATCTGAAACAACAGTTTCACACATCTTTTCGGAACCTTCCACCTTCCCCTCACATCAAATGAACCAATTTCGACAACGAAAAGTCTTGCCACAAGTCTCATTGCTTCTGCATCACAAGAACCGATGCGGTCGAGTCCTCACCACTGAGCCCGAGACCGTAGCTGCCTCAATCTTCTCCAGCAGCTGCCGCGCTTGGTGCGCAAAGGGGTGCCTGTGCTGCTCGAAGATCTTCAGCGCACGAGCAACAACCTCCCTGGCCCGGCCAAGGTCTCTGAGGTTTGCATACGCATTGCCAAGATAGGTCAAAGTCATGGCTAATGACGGGTGGGCTGTGCCGTGGCGCTTCTCTTTGATCTTCAAAGCTCTCTCCTGTAGTTCCACATCTTTCTGGCATTCGCCCAACATTCCGTATGCACTGCCAAGATAAGTCAAAGTACTGGCTGCTTGTGGGTTCCCTACACCGAAGTGCTGTTCTAGAATCTTCAATGCTCTCTCCTGCAGTTCCACCTGTTTCCGGTAGTCGCCCAACATTCCGCATGCACAGCCAAGATTTTCTAAAGTACTGGCGACTTCTGGATGCTCTGCACCGAAATGCTGCTCTTTTATCTTCAAAGCTCTCTCCTGCAGTTCCACCTCTTTCTGGCATTCGCCCAACATTCCGTATGCACTGCCAAGATAGGTCAAAGTACTGGCTACTTCTGGGCTCTCTGCACCTAAGTGATGTTCTAGAGTCGTCAATGCTCTCTCCTGCAGTTCCACCTGTTTCCGGCAGTTGCCGAGCTTTCCGTACGCATTGCCAAGATTTCCCAAAATAATGGCTACTTCGAGATGCTCTGCACCATAGCGCTGCTCTAGGATCTTCAAGGCCCTCTCCTGCAGGTCCACCTGCTTCTGGTGGTCGCCTAACCTTCCATGCACATAGCCAAGCTTTGTCAAAGTACTGGCTACTTCCGGATGCTCTGCACCGAAGTGCTGCTCCTCGATCTTCAAGGCCCTCTCGCGCAATTCCACCTGTTTCTGGTGGTCGCCCAGATCTCCGTACGCATTACCAAGATTTTTCAAAGTAATGGCTACATCAGGATGCCCTGCACCAAAGTGCTGCTGTAGAATCTTCAATGCTCTCTCCTGCAGTTCCACCTGTTTCTGGCAGTTGCCGAGATTTCCATACGCATTGCCAAGATTGGTCAAATTCTTCCCTACTTCCGGATGCTCCGCACCGAAGTGCTGCTCTAGGATCTTCAAGGCCCTCTCCTGCAGGTCTACTTGCTTCTGGTGGTCGCCCAGGCATCCATACGCATTGCCAAGATTTGTCAAAGTACTGGCTACTTGCGGATGCTCTGCACCGAAGTGGTGCTCTTGGATCTTCAAGGCTCTCTCCACCAGCTCTTCCTTTTTCCGGTAATTGCCTAGATCTCCATACGCATTGCCAAGATTTGCCAGAGTATTGGATACTTCCGGATGCTCTGCGCCGAAATGTTGCTGTTTGATTTTGAGAGCTCTCTCCTGCAGATCCAACTGTTTCCGGTAGTCGCCCAACTGTGCGTGCGCAATGCCAAGATTGTTCAAAGTACCGGCTACTTCGGGATGTTCTGCACCGAAGTGTTGCTCTTGGATCTTCAATCCTCTCTCCTGCAGGTCCACCTGTTTCCGGTAGTTGCCCAGATCTCCATACGCATTGCCAAGATTGTTCAAAGTACCGGCTACTTGCAGATGCTCCGCACCGAAGTGCTGCTCTTCGATCTTCAATGCTCTCTCCTGCAGCTCCACCTGTTTCCGGCAGTTGCCGAGCTTTCCGTACGCATTGCCAAGATTTCCCAAAGTCAAGGCTACTTCCGGATGTTCTGCACCAAAGTGCTGCTCCTTTATCTTCAAAGCTCTCTCCTGCAGTTCCACCTGCTTCCGGTAGTCGCCCAGATCTCCATGCGCATTACCAAGATTGTTCAAAGTCATGACTACTTCCGGGTGATCCGCACCGTAGTGCTGCTCTCTGATCTTGAAGGCCCTCTCCTGCCGGTCCACCTGCCTCTGGTGGTCGCCCAGATCTCCGTACGCATTGCCAAGATTGGTCAAAGTACTGGCTAAACCTTTATATCCTGCACCAAAGTGCTGCTCTTCGATCTTCAATGCTCTCGCCTCCAGTTCCACCTTTTTCCTGTTGTCGCCCAACGATCCATATGCAATGCCAAGACTTTTCAAAGTAATGGCTACTTGCGGATGCTCTGCACCGAGGTGCCGCACTTCGATCTTCAAGGCTCTCTCCTGCAGGTCCACCATTTTCTGGTAGTCGCCTAACCTTCCCTGTGCATTGCCAAGACGTGTCAAAATCTTCGCTACTTCCACATGATCCTTTCCAAACAAGTCTTCAATGATTTTCAGCAAAATCTCTGACAAGTCTCTTGCCTTGTCTGTGAATCCAATATCAAAATAAACATTGGCCAATAAAGCTGCACAGTTCATGGCCTCATAACTCTTCTCTCCAAATTCATTCCTGGCAAAGTTGTAGGCAAGTTGCCGAAAAGGCAATTCGCACCATGCCTGGTGTTCCTGCTCCTCTGCAGTCACTGCAAGCTTCTCAATTTGCTCGAAGGTGTCCTTGGCGATAATTCGCTCTCGCGCACCCGACCTGTTTTCAAAGAGGTGGTCCAGAGAATTGCGAAAACATTTTCTGCAAAGCTCCGCATCTTTTATCAGGTCCTCCCATCGCACGATCTGCCCGGGTGACCCATCAGCACTGGATATGTAGACGTGCACCAGCTCGGGCTTCCGCACATAGCCGAACTCCCAACGACAGGCTTTGGACCTTGGTAATTACGTGAGGCAAACAGGGCAAACACGCATCTCAAGTATTCTCAAGTCACCTTCGCTCAAGCAGCTAACCCGCTAACATCCCACAGGCATGGAAAATGCATTCAACTTAAGCTGAGAAGCTTGAAGTCAGGAAAACAAGACTTGCGTTTGAGGAGAAGAAAAATTCCATTTGGGCTCCAAAAGATCCAGAAACTTGGTTGTCCATTTTCAAACTGGACTTTCAATAACGTTCATTTCAACAAATTACAAAAGCCCCACATCAACCTCCCCTCTGAGCTGAGAACTTCAAGTAGGCCTCGGTCAGGTGCAGAATCAGCAGACCGTGCCTGGTTTCATCTGCGGCCTTCTTGTAGTGCCTAAACCAGGCAGGGTATTCTCCAGGCTGTCTTGGCTGGTCCAAATCCGAGAAAATCGGATTCCAGCGCTTCGATTTCTCACCCTCTTTGATACATTCCCATGCCCAAGGACTTGTCGGTGCAGAAGGTCACGGGTCCTCAGTTATTGCCAATAACGACTGTAGCCTGCAAACAGGTCGATCCATTGGAAAGTCTTAGGAACAAAAAAGCAGCATTGGACTGCGTTGGAACCCTCACCCAAAGCAAAAATCTGCAAGAAAACCTCTTAAACTCCTGGAATCACAGGCAAGCGTCGAACTTCGCCACAGTAGTAGACTCCACTCTTCAGTTCCTCAAGGATTTGGTTGTTCTTGCGACTGTCCGGACTGGCAAAGGAGATCAAGAAATCCGCGTTTGCTGCCACAGTCTCGCCTTCAGGTTCTCCCCGCGCATCGAAACCGACGCACATCCATTTCCGCTGCTGTCGCAGCTTCATTTGTTCCGCCACATCGTGTATGGTCAGACTGTCAGCCTTGGCTTCATCCTCTGCGGCATCTCTGCCAACGATTTTCTTGGCGATGCCACGGTTGTTGTAGGCCTCCGCAAAGGTCGAATCCAGCTCGATGGCTCGAGAGAAGTGCTCTATGGCCTCCTGGTATCGTCTGCTGCAGAGATGCTCCCACCCGCGCTGGTTCAGAGTTTCCGCATCCAAATTTTCCACAGGCGAAGCTGCCACACCTGCTGCATCAGTTAAGGTGCGATCTGCAACTGCCTGGTGCAGCTGAAGCAAACAAACGCAGAATTTTCATTGCTAAGAGTTGGACACGACAAAATTCTGAGATGCTAATCGCGCGTCTTTGTGCGTATTTCGTAAACTCTTACGAAGTATCAGCCAGGTGGATGTCCGGAAAATGCCGGAAATCTTTTGCGTGATACTGAAAGGATCAGGATGCGGGTCACAAGATGTCACAACTTGACCTCAGCACAATTTACATCTTACAGTCGACTACTATCATCGCATATCATTGCGATGATGTGTTCTCTGCGAGGTAATCGTTGCACAGCGGTGACCAAGAGAAAAGGTGGCAACAGATATCGTAACTCGAGCGGTCCAACCCTTCCCCTTTACCACATCGCCTCCTCCGATGGCTCCAGACGTTCCAAAGCTTCGGCAAGGCACTGTTGGTGGTCTTCCGGCAAGTCCTGCAAGGGCAATCGATGAGTTCCAGTGACAAAATTGCAGGACTCGGGGACATAGAATGTGGACAAAATCGTCAAGTTATTCAACAAACTATCAATACATCATGGTACAAGCAATAATTCCATATCACCCATATCATCCATGCGTACTAAAAAATCTGAAAAGACTTGAGTTCGACACTGGGGTCACTCCAATCTGGAGTGAAGGCAGACATGCAAACCCTGCAAGTCACTGCATGTCAATGTCTAAGGGTTGAAGTTGGCAATTTCCATGTCACGTCAAATCTGTGCTGAGCTATCTTAAATCTCAACAGGCCTCAACAAACCTCAACAACCTCGACAAACCCCAACCCTCGACATCCAAAAGAATCCAAAGTTGAAAGTCCCATGTCCTGCCACTCAGCCGTCAGATCTTCGCTCGAAGCATCTGCAAATAGCGGTGCCAGGCAGGACTGGAAGCAGCTCCACCCATTGCGCATGACAAATCGACAATGCCAACACCGGCTCTACTATCCGCCGAAAACCAGAAATGTACGAGATGTTGCTATGTTTCCATTGCCTTGTTTGGATGGCGCAGAAAGTTTCAGGTCACAACCCCGTTAATGATCCTCTTGCATCATCTGGACACAAACACCCGCAGCACATGAACCTGCAACTGAAAACTTAGACGGTCTGGGACTGAAGACCAAAATTCCCTTGGGATGGAGACAAAAGGGTAAATTCATTCGTTCGATGGCAGCCTTGATTAACTGAACTGCAACCCTCTTTTTGCGCATCTTCATTCATGATCATCCATGGGTAATTGTAGCCTTGATTTCGTGTTTGGATCCTGAATGAACTGCATCATCTCAAAGTGTTGGGCCTAGATGGGCCCTACGGGCCCTCCTGTATCATTTGGTGATGGTTTCAACTGGAGGCGCATAATTTTGAACCACACACATATCTTTGAAAAGCCTTTGGCCGTTGGCCTTTTCGCGAGTTGGTCTCAAAGTTGGTAAAATCGTGAACAATAAGATCTGTCCAGTCGCTATGGAGGGGATGACTTCAAACGACATTTGATGGACCAAACACGGCGTCACGCTTGTTGAGAACTAGATGCAAAGCGCTTGCAGTGACGGCATGCATTTGATGTCATCAAGGATGATGTCTACTCGAGAATGGGGCAAGTTCATGTAAGTTCGATCTGAGGCAAATTCAAGCTAGGACAAGAAAATCTGAGAGAATGCCGCTTTGAGCCTGAGATGCTCCGCGGTTTCGCAATCATCAAAATAGAAACCACTGTAGGGGGCGTATCTTAGCAAACGCTTCAGTGCTCTTGTGATCTCTGATGTTATGCCTATGCATTTAGGACAAATCATGTTTTTCGCATCGATGAGCATGGTTGAGCCTTCGTTTTCAAGAAGCAAACTCGCAGCCGATCTTGAGCCAACTTGAGTTCAGCAGCTCATTGCCTCTATGAAGCCATGGAAATTTCCACAAGTCTGGGTTTCAAACCCATCAGACTCCACCTCTGGGAGACAGAATTGGATCAAGGCCAAGATCAAGGCCATCTCTGTCGCCCTGAAACTCGGCTGATCCGAAAGGCCACGACTCCCTCGGCAAATCTTCAGTGCCTTCAGTGCACGATGCCCTCGAGCCTTGGCCAAATGTGCGTGCTGCACACTGTGCACCCCAATACATCTTCGCCTTTGACGCTCACTTAACATCATGATTTCATATGGTGCTTCCCAAGCTCAACTTCACCGGAAGATTTTGAAAGTCGCATCTGCAATGCATGTCCACAAACAGCAAAAACCAATGCCAACACCATGATGGTGAGAACCCTTCCCAGCGAAACACACACAGAACCCACCTGGACCTTGACATCGAGAGACATGCTGGACAAGCAGCAACGAGGATCCGCCACAACCACCTGTCCCAGAGATCCAACCAACTCTTCCTGCTTCAGACCGCAGCATAGCCACTGCCATCTGTATACTGCTTGGTGGTTATACCATGCTTTGGGAGGCATTTGAACAAATGATATGATCGTATAATACGCACACAACCAAAGCTCCCTGTTGTATACTTGAATAATCAAACAATTCTACACAATCGATCAGAAGAGTAGATTCGAAATGGTGGTCCTAGGTCAAGGAGATGAACTTGTTGATCGGAAGCACTTGACTTAATGCACCAAGCACAGGTTGCATCTAGTTGCAACTTCTGCCGTTCACCACTTGACCAATTCTATCGAAATTGTCGAACATCAAGATCAGAGTGTCAACGAAGCAACCTGGCCTTAACGTTCACGCTCACCTGCCAGTCGACCGGATGGATAATTGTCCGAAGCATGCAACGACCAACATCCAAGTGGAAGGGCAAGCTGTTTTTGGGCAGACCTTTCCTTCATGGATGTCCTTCCGACTTCCGCGAACTTCCAGATGATAATGAGAATGATACCTGAAGCTATGAAATGTTGACTTTATTGGATTTCCATCCCATTCCACTTTCACAGACTGTCGCCCTCCAAGAGCTCGCCTTGCCATGGTGGTCTCAATCAACTTGATGAACTGACCTGAGCCGTAGAACCCTCAAACTCCAGTCACCGTGAGTCCCCCTTGAGTCACCTTGAGTCGTTGGATGTCACGGCTTTCAACACTGAGATCTGTACGGAGCGCTTCCGCCCGCAGGGCATGTTCTTGCACCAGCTCCTCAAAGGGAGAAAAAAGAATATCACGAAAAAAAGATTCCGAAAAGGAAATCCGCAGAACGGCTCACACCATTTCCTGCTCAAACCTCGGACTGTGAAGGCTAATAGCTCACTGAAAGCTGGTGTCCTCCGCTTGGAAACCCAGCTGCTCCAAGAACTCAGAATCAGCAGG